>BQNB010026693.1:0-49783 GCA_026074375.1 Tanacetum coccineum | reverse complement strand
AAGTCTACATACTTTTTACCAATGAAAGAAACTGATTCGATGGAGAGATTAATGAGACTTTACTTGAAAGAAGTGGTCTCGAGGTACGGTGTACCAGTCTCTATCATCTTTGATCGTGATAGCAGATTTACATCACGTTTCTGGTAGTCGCTCAAGAAGGCTCTAGGTACTCGTTTAGATATGAGTACTGCTTACCATCTATCGACTGATGGAAAAGCGAAAGAACCATTCAAACTCTTGAATACATGTTACGCGCTTGCGTAATAGAATTTGGTAATGGTTGGGATAAACACTTACCGCTAGTGGAGTTCTCAGACAACAATAGTTGTCATGCTAGCATCAAGGCCGCACCATTTGTGACACTATATGGTCGTAAGTGTCGATCACTTGTTTGTTGGGCCGAGGTCGTAAATAGTCAACTCACTGGCCCATAAATCATCCACGAGACTACTGAGAAGATTATTCAGATCAAGACAGAATTCAAGATGCGTGTGATCGCTAGAAGAGTTACGCTAATGTGAGGCGTAAACCGCTAGAATTTCAGGTGGGAGATAAAGTCATGTTAAAGGTTTCGCCTTGAAAAGGGGTTATCCGTTTTGGCAAATTGGGAAAGTTGAACCCGAGGTATATTTGACCTTTCAGGGTGTTAGCAAAAGTGTGAACCATTGCTTACAGACTCGAACTTCCTCAACAGTTAAGCAAGGTTCACAACATGTTTCATGTGTTAAATTTGAAGATGTGCCTATCCGATAAATCGCTCGTTATTCCTTTGGAAGAGATCCAAATTGATGACAAACTCCACTTTATTAAAGAACAAGTAGAAATCATGGATCGGGAGGTCAAACAATTGAAGCAGAGTCGCATCTCAAATTCCTGATCATTAAAGTACGATGGAATTCCAGGAGAGGTCCTGAATTCACCTGGTAAAGAGAAGATTAGTTTCGAAGCAAATACCTACCTTTTCCCAAACACCTCTCAAACGGATGACAACAACTGAGTTTCGGGACGAAACTATTTTAACGGAGAAAGACTGTGACAACTGAAATTTTTCCAGGTTAATAATTGTTGGATTTAGTGTCCAAGTTCATAACTAATTGGTAAGACTGTCATCAAAAGTAGAGTTCTTTTTAGGTTGCCCTCAGTGAACCGTTAAGAGAAATAATAAAGGAGAGATAATATTAATTAGAATTAATGTCATATGTATAACTAATTGGTTTATTAATTTATTAATAGCTGGTAAATTAATTAGAAGCTAAGTATAAAGAAGCATGAGCTAAATATGAGCTAATACAAGGTATATTAAGTTAAACGGGCTGGGAAGACCCATAAGGAACCCATGGGACTATTTTTGGAGGGATCCCACATCCTTCCAAAGAGCTATTCCAGGTCCTTTCCTCTCCATATAAATAGAGGGGCATGCCAAGGCTTTATTTGCTCATTCTCTCTTTCTCATTCCTACTCCTTGTAAGAGTCAACTCGTGTAACGAGACCTTAGGAGTTCGAATCCCTTTTCTTTTTAATAAGAGCTTTTAAACCCTTTTTCTATTTGGTTTGTGGGTGTGAGTGTCACACCCCCAGACGGGGCCTGGACGGAACACGTGTCCGGAGGCGTGACTTGATTGCGCATCTCAAGTACAAAGCATAAAGAACGACCTCTAAGGGTACGTTTTGAAAATAAACACCGTTGCATAAATTTAAAATAATAATAATAAGTTTTACATCGATTAAATTTAAAAGATTCAAAGTTAAAATGCGGAAGCTTAAATAAGTTCAACAACGGTATTTAAAGACATAGATAAATCTCTGGTAAACCGGTACAGGCAAATAGACTTCATATAAGTCAATCAACAGCATCCATGCTAAGCACCTGAGAAAAACATGCTTAAAACGGTCAACATAAAGTTGAGTGAATTCATAGGTTTAGTTCAAACGATGTTACAGTGGACCACAAGATTTCAACATGTATGCGACAGTTATAACAAATACAACTTCACATAAAAAGGTATTTACGTTGCGCTAAGCTCATGACACCGAAGCTATTACGTTTAGAAAAATATAAATAAAGGGCCAAAAAGTACATTGCTAGGTTTTTGAAACAAGCTACCCCCCGAGTAACCTGACCAAGACACCTTCTAAGTTCGACATGGTATATATCGTTATATCGTCACCCCGTGGGTAGTGACGCTACTCACCCGAAGGATAATTACTCCAATAGATCTATTTATAACACATCGGGCTAAAAAGTCCTGAGAAGTCGCGCCACCTCGAACCGGTTCCCCTCCAGTCAAGAGATTGACGATTCATGATAAGTGGGGGCAGTATTGGTCAAACGCTAACTTAGAGCAACACGTAAACAGGGAAAATCTCACGCAAAGTACTTGTGTCCAGTTTAAAAACCAAGCAATGTTTCTCACTGCCAAGTTATAAAACATTTATACCAAGAACGAGTAAAGAGTGGGGCTATGAACTCACATTATACGGGTAGTGGATCTAAGGAATCAATCAAGCGAAAATGAATCTCACGGTTCTAGCGACAACCTATCATATAGTTGTCATTTAAGAATAATGTACAACGAATAACGCTTAACGCAAGAACGATACCAAGCACAAATAGACACGGCGTATCCCTTTTTAAAAAACGTACTTTTGAAAGTTATTAAGTTTTGCAAGTCTCGACACTAGTTCACAACATTTTAAGAAAATATTTCGTCTTTTAAGTGTATTTTCGTCTTTTAGTTATTTCGACTTTTAGTGTATTAGTCTTTTAGCTTTTTGACTTTTAGTATATTTCGTCTTTAGTGTATTTCCGTCTTTTTAGTTTTTTTCGTCTTTTATTAAATTTTCCATCTTTTTTGTATTTCGTCTTTAAGCGTACCCGACAACATCAACGTGACTCGATAACTAAAAATGTTTGACCTAACCTCGAGCACTTACGTTTTTTTCATACATTTTATCATAAGTTTGATAATAAACATATAATTTTCGACCTTTTATAAAGTTTACGAAATTTCGGCATGACCTTTCTAAAAATATAACTTTTCCATTTTTTATCAACCGTCAAACTCGTGAAACTAACTATTTTACAAAGTGCATCTTGTATTGACAGTCGTAAGTTATATCCGACATATTTTCGACAACACCGCAAATATGCAACAAGGTCCGTTCTAAAACCTAAACTTCCTCTACATTCACTTAGCTTACAACAAATCCAACATCTACTTAATCTTTTCGCCAACGATATTTAGCTCAACATACAATAAATCTTTAAGTAAACGATAATAACCGTAATAATAGCAATATTATATACAACATAATCACAATGAAAACTTTAAATACAAAAGAACAACTTACTTTTTATTTTCTTCCTTTATAAACAAAAATATTAACTTGAGACTTGAAGCTATTTATCTAGAAAACCTTGATAATAATTTTCCACAACGATCCGCTATTGTACACCTTGTTCGGGATGATCATAGTAATGCAAAAAGTACAACGTTATTTATGAAAAATAAAAGATTACTTACAAAGAAACACGACGAAAGGTGGAATAAAATCGAAGAACAACCCAAACGTTGTTTTACAAATTACCCGGATGAACTAACAATCAACACAAACGATATATCTTCAAGTGGATGATCAAAAATCAAAGATGAAGTGATTTGGGTGTGGGTTTTGGTTCGGCACAAAGAGAGAAAGAAAGAAAGGTGAAGTAAAGTTTTATGTGTGTGTGTATGAAATGAGTGAGATGCAAATGAAGTGATATATGTATAGGCTAGTTCCAAAGTTCACAACACACACTCATGTGTGTGTGCTTACACCAATCGGCCAAGAAAAAGGAACCACCAAAGGGGACCAATTGGATCCTCAAATCACAATGAAGTTAGTACTAGTCCTTTCCATTTTTCATGCTTACATGTCTAGGTATATCTATTTTCAAATTTTATATCCTATTCTAGATGAATGTTTGACCGGTTGTGAAAAGGTGGCCAAAAGGGGGGACCAAAATATTTTCCAACATTCTAGGAATTGCTAGTGCTCTTTGAGAATTAATTTCCAAGATATAGCATGAACATGTACAAGTATAATTTAATACGAAGCACGTAAATAACGAAACGAGTAACGGTAACACGAAAAATTACGAAACTTTAAATATTGCTTAAAAACATAAAAACGCGGATATTGTCAAAATACTACAACGTTTGGTGTCCCGTGACTCGGCCGTAAAACGTTCATTATTAAGAGTTACGTGACGATCCACCTAGCAAAACGTAGCTAAAGGCGAACACTATCACTTTTCATTATCAAAAATAACTTTCAAAAATTTCTCGACTCGCTACGGGTAAGTCAAACTTTCTGGTCAAACTTGGTCAACCCAAAACCTATCAAAACGACATTTTCGACATAATCCAACTATCAAAACATGCTTAACTATCCTATTTAATCATACCAAAACCATCAAACTTTGGTCAATAACCAAATACGCTTTCAATAATTTCCGCACTTGAATCTTATAGCAATAATCATATAACACGCAATATAAACAATTTAATCAACACAAAAACATAACTAGAAGCTCACAATGCTTATAAGAAAAATCAACTATGGTTCCCCCTTGCCTTTTGAAATCAGACGAACACCAAACCCAAACAAACAAAACCTTTTTCAACACAATCAATCTTCAAGAACACTAATCTAGCTCTTTTAAACACCCCTTTATACACGAAATGTTCAAGAACACACCAAAAATCTAACTTCTCCAAATCTTGTTGCATGTAGGATTTTAATAGTGGGATTTGTAGCTCTTGAAACAAAGATTAATAATATGTAAACGGATTTAATTGCATGTCGGAAATTGAACGAAAAGTGGTGGTGTTTGGGTGGCCAGTTCAAACAAGAGAAATGAGGGATGAAGAAATGAAAATTTTGTAAAGAGTTATAAGTGTGTGTGTGAGGTCCTATTTATAGAAAACAACTTTGGTACTTTAACAATTTTAGTTCTTCCATCCTTAAGTCCTTTTAAAACTAGTACAAAGCATTTATCGTATAATAAAATGCCGCCAAGAACTCTGGACACGACCACATAGTAAATTATATTTTAAATCCGTCCCACTAATTTTACTTTAAAACGTTTAATAAACGTTAAATCACGTAAAACACGACCTTTAAACAAGGTTTTTACAAAAACTCGAGGAAACACCGTAAAATACAAAAATAACATAATCGCGCTCTCGGAGCAACAATATAAATTTTTCTGACTTTCTTAGACGCTAAAAACAAATAGAAACTCAATCACGGCTTGAAATTATCCTATAAATGGAAATTTTCATCAAACCTTATATAGCATAGACGGCTATAATTAATTACATAACAAAAATAATTATTATGGCTCGGGATAAATGTTGACCTGAAACTCGGGTTGTTACAGTTCAAGTTTAGAAATCTTTTTGACAATTCATTGAAAGATTTGTTATTGATATTTTCCGTTCTTATTGAGAGCTCTTTTTCAAGACGTTCATCTTTAACTACTTGGTCCAAATAATCACATTGTAAATCAGTGAATTTATCAAGCTTTGTATACACACCAAGTATAGCATTCATGTGATCAGCATAATAATATACTTTGGAAAGTCGGTCGATTTCATTCAAAAATTATGTTTTTTAAGTTTTCAGTTGAGATTTAAGAGATTCTATATAACAACCCGTAATTTTACAGTATTTCATCAATGTAATATCTACTTATTATATAATATATCACTTTTTCACGAGGATTTTTTTTGCTTTAATCTCTTATTATGCAACGTAACTTGCATAACAAAAGTAAACGAGCTCTCGCAAACGACCTATGCCTATTCTATCTATGTTTACATCAAGTAAACATCATAGCATGTCAAGTCAATGATCTATTATCTATTTTATCATATACGTTATCTATTTAACGTAGTTTTCACGACATTAATACCAAATGAGCTTTAACCGTTAACGTTATTGCCTAAACCCTAATTTTGGGTAATGTAAACATCCAAGATGAATGTACAATCAATCAAAGCACATGTACAAGCAATATAACATCTCATTTGAATATACTTTTCCTCCAAAATAAGGTACAAGTCCTTTAAAGCATAATGTATAAGTCATTAATGCACGACATCCAAAATAGCCGTTTTACCTCTGTTTTCCTAAGGAAACTTGTACAATCCATCAAGTACAAGTTACAAGCAAGTCATGCACTTCATTTACATTCTATATTCATTCTCAATTCATGAAATTACAAGAAATCCAAGTTAGAAACCCTAACCCGAGCTAAATAGTAAACCGTGACCCGTTTCTTGATTTTTATCCATTTTAAACCTCAACCACTACCCAAATAAGTTGTAATAACATAAATTACAACATTATAAATCACATTCCATCATCATTTCATCATATTAACAACAATGTACAAGAATTAAATCCAAGAAACCCTAATCGAACCCTAATGTGAACTTTTGACCCGTTTACTTGTTTTCACCCATTTTAAACCCGAACCACCTATCAAATCTTGTTAATAACTCTTAATACAAGTCTTGTAATCATTAATCCATCGTTATTAAACAAGTATACATGAAATGCAAGCTTAAAAACCCTATTCGTGCCCTATTAAACCCGCGACACCATTTCTTTCTTTTTGACCCATTTCAAGAGTTAGCTTTGCATCCAAGCACCTTAATGACTCACCTCCTTCACTTCCAAGCAGCTTACAAAGCTCCTTAACTCATAATATGGCTAGAAAATCAGCCACATCACCTCTCTTTCTCTCTTGCTTAGCCGCGGCCACAAACACCCCTTAGAAACCTTCCAACACCTTCATACTAGTTCCTAGCCTTGCTAACTCATTCCATAGTCTCTCCACATCATCTCCTAGCTGCTACACATGTCCAAGGCTTGGCCATTAAGTCTCCTTGGCCACCAAGGTACTATTCGACTATAAATAGGGCTTATAACCCTTTATTCTAAGTCATCCCCCACTTCTTCTTTCTATAACCTATAATAGTAGCAACTCTTTACTCAATAAGGTCCTAAGAAGTCTCAAGATCATAAGTGAAGCAAAAGAAACCAAGAAAAGAAGCCCCGGAGTCGTTATTCTAGGCGTACAAAGTTAAAAGTCCCGATTTCGACCCGTTTTCAAGCTATAAGCTCAAAACCAGGTTCCATAAGCTCACATTCTGTTTTCCTACCCTTATAATGTTCATATGATCATGCTAAAACTATGGTTAAAAGCTTTGAACTCAAAAACATATATGTTTTACCTTTTTGATCTAAACCGAGCTCATGAAACCCTAATTTCATGTTTTTGCTTAATCTATAAGCTAAACTTATAAACTATTGTTATAATCTATCCTAATAAGCTTATCTAACATTATAATAACCACTTTATTAAGTCTTGAAAGAATTTGAATTAAAAACCCGCGCGTTTTCATTTTAAAACCCTAATTCGACCCGTTTTGATTTCTGGCTTAACGAATCGTTAATCTGAACTTTTGTTACGTTAAACCTTCATATTTTAGCTTATATTAATAAGCTATAACCTGAAAATTACTTTTCATATTGAAAAATATCATTATTATGGATTTTGGACTAAAAACGATACATTTTTCATGCAAAAGGGTATATATCGTAACTTTCTGAAACTTATAACTAAAAGGGCTGAAAATGTCATTTTATCAAAGTTATAACTATAGGGGTCTATTATGTCACTTTCCAAAGTACAAGGTTTACTTTGTACATCTTTTAAACTAGAAGGACCAAACTTGTAAAAGTGAAAACTCCAAGGGTATATTTTGCCATTTTTCATTCTTAAGGGTCTAAAATGTAACATTTTGAAAAAGTATAGAAATGTGTTCAAAACCTTATAAAACATAACTTTAATTAACGCTTGACGTGCTTATCATTTCCAGTTATTGAACAAAACGCTTAAAACCGATTATGTTATAACTATTATATAATTCATCATCGATATGCTTTTAAAAATCCTGTCCCGAATCTATATCGTACCACAATACTAGGGAGCTTCATATTAAGGGGTTTCATCTTGGTATTACGTTCTGACTGAGTTGTTGGGTTTACGATTTAAAGTGCCCTAGCTCCTCAAACGTTTACTGAATGACCTCTAAATTATGATGGCCCGAACAGTGATACAATATTTCTATAATATTTCAATCAAAATGATATTACATTATGACATAAAACATATACAATCAAACTAAGACTTGACATATTACCCCAGGTTGTGTGTGACGAAGCCGTTACTTTCATTTCAAATACTTTTGCCATCAATCAGATTTCCCAGTACTGTTAAGGTGAGATTCATAGCCTCACTTTTAAACCTTTTGAATATTTCTTAAACCCGTGAGGGGGATACATGCTATAAACTATATTTTTCAACTATACTCTATTCTGATACGTGAGATTATAATTCTACTTTTACTTATTTTCTAAATCCCAAAGGGAATTCATGTTATAAACTATGAATACAAGTGTTTTCTAAACTATATGCTATCCTGATATAGTATTGCCTAAGGACATGGAAGTATCTCTTAGGGTAGTAACTCCTAGTATGTCTTCGGGTAATGACTCCCAATATCTCTTTGGGTAATATCTCCCAATATCTCTTTTTGTAGTACCTCCCAATATCTCTTTGGGTAATATCTCCCAATAATTCTTTGGATAATAGTTCCTAGTAACTCTTTGGGTAGTAGCTCCCAGTATGTCTTCGGATAGAGGCTAATGGTTCTATTAAGTTTAATTATGTGATTCATGAGCTTAGGGCAATAATACTATTTTCCATAATAATACTGTTTTCCACAATAATATTGTTTTTCTATAATGATTATACTCATTGTAATTATCACTTATAATGACTTATATTCAAACTATTTATCATAAACCTATGAATTTCACTCAACCTTTGTGTTGACCCATTTTATGCATGTTTATCACAGGTAATTAAGAAACTTATGGCATGGAGTGACATGGACTTGAAGATGGCTAAAACCTATTATCATTCACATTTTATGTTTCTAGATTTTGGGACCTGCCTTTGTAAAACTTTGGTTTTAAATGAATGATAACGTATCTTTTAAAAACATCTCTTTTGAGTCGTTTTCTATGATTGTGTCTGTGATTCATGAAGTAATACCCTAGATTAGCTTCCGCTGCTATATTTCTAAAATGGGGGTGTTACAGAGTGGTATCAGAGCTCACGGTTATAGAGAACAAGGATAAAACCTTAACTATAACTACTTTTCTTTTGCCATCAATGTCCTCCGTGCCACTACATTCCCTGAATTGTGAAGATGCCACTATGTTTTCCGAATAGTATGTAAAAATACATAACTACTATACTATTATATAAATAACTTATGTTATTCATAACTGGGTTGTTACAGTCATGTCTTCTTACATCCACCCTTCTATCCCTTCTGATTACGATATGCATGATGCTTTTTTCTTCTACAAATGCTCCTAACTATATTCCGACTTCACCGGACTATTTCCCAGTCACACCGGGAAACATCTATCCTGACTCTTCAGATGATTTAACTAAAGATCTTTTATCCTGGCTGTCTATCTCACTTTTTCACGATGATCCGTATATGAAGGTCATACAAGCATATGATGCCATTCCACCACCTCAAGTTATTATTACTCTACCAGCTATTGTACCTCCACCGATGTTTGATTCCCAAGATTTCTTTCCTCCCAAGAGGATTTCACCACCTAAAGATGCTGAGACACCTGTTGAATCACCCATTCCAATATATCCATCTTTATCAGTAAGATCTTCATCACCGGTTAGGTCAACTACATCACCACCCGACTATCCCTTTAATGAATCCCTAAATTTTATAAACTAGTTTCCTTGAAAACCAAATAAATTAGAGTGTAATCAGAGTAGCGCAGTAGAAGCGTAGTGGGCCCATAACCCTCAGGTCCCAGGATATCAAGGTTCATCATCAAGAGTCTTCTGAACAAGATCCAAGAACTCAAGGGAAAATACCATATTAGATCTGTGTCGTTTTTAGTTTTCTAGAATCCAACCACTGGATGTATGGTATAAATAATGACGCTTGTCAAATTTTGTAAATTACATAGACAAGTTGTTTATGATCTAATACAGTGGTGATTCCGTTATACCTCGTTATTTCATAATATCAATTGTATATGTCGAGATTATCTATTCTATATCTTTTAGTACGATGACTCATATCTCTATCTGGAGTACTATAATTCTCTTACCATCCGATTTTCTCAAACCTTTGTATCTAAAAACACTAAGTTTCCTATTGAATCACTCATTCCATTATTTCTGTATCTATCTCTCGAAGTCTTGAATTCTAAAAAATTTCCGTTGTATTCTGCAATATCAAAGAATGATCACAAGTCTTTTTATATATCCTGTCAAGGATTACCATATCTTTAATCCTAGATTACTATGATATCTTTACCATCTAAATTTCCCAAATCCATTAAACACTGAGCCACCTATTGGATCACTCAATCCCTTATCTCTGTATTTTATCTCTGAAGTCTTAAATTACAAAATTTCTGTTGAATCCTGCAATGTATTACCAAAAATGATCAAAATCTTTTGTGTTATAATTCTTATACCTTAACTTGTGATATGACTATATCATTTTTATGGATTCGTATTCTATGTCATCTTGTATATAGCTGCCTCCCAAGAAAACATCAACATCTGAAACACCAGCCATAACTTTGGCTGCCATCCAACAACTGATTGCTGATGGCATTGCCGCAGCTCTGGAAGCACATCTGCAACAATGGGCAAAGTGCAAGTAAATCCCAACAACAGATCAACCGAACCCTACTTAGAACGAAGAGAATTAAGTTAGGAGATTTCTCCTGTAGTAAAAAACAACTGGAGAACTATAAAAGAGTTCGTGCCTGTCAACCTTTCTACTTCAATGGTACGGAAGGAGCAGTTGGCCTCATTCGCTGGTTTGAGCGGACTGAATTGGTATTTTCTCGTAGCAACTGTGCCGAGGAAAACAAAGTCCTTTTGCTACTGGTACCCTAACCAAGACTGCCCTATTCCTGGTTGAATGCATACCCAACCTATTGGAAAGATCAAGCCAATCTAAAAATCACTTGGACCGAAATTGAAAAGTCTCTAAACAATAAGTATTGCCTCGAACTTGAAATCAAGAAAATGGAAGAACTAATTTTACAACTTGGTTGTGCAAGGAAATGATCTTAAGACTTACATTAGGAGATTCCAGGAATTAGCCGTCTTATGCCCAAACATGGTACCAAACACTGAGAAACTTATGGAAGCTTTCATCGGGGGACTACCCTAAAGCATTAAGGAAACGTATACTACTGGCTTGACTACTTAACTAACTGCTTCAAAACCTCAGACTCTAGAGGAAGCCATTACCATAACTCAGTGGTTGATGGAGCAGGTAATAAAACACAATTCTACGCAAGACACCAACAATCCTAAACGAAAGTTTGAAGATAGAAGAAACACCACCAACAACAACAACTATCCCGTATTGAACATAACACAATAACCACATCCAACAAGTCGCAATAACAACAACTAACCAAGAAAAACCGAATATAAGTAACATAACATATGATTACCACCAACAAAACAAAAAGAAGACAAGAAACCTTCAGGACTTATGATGCCACCAATGGGTATACTGGGAATCATCCCTTATGTGAAAGGTGCACCCTGCATCACATAGGACCTTGCACTGTCAGGTGTAAGACTTGCAACAGGGTAGGTCATCTGACCAAGAACTGCAGAAACAAAAGACCAATCACTAGAAACAACCTACAACCAGTATCCATAACTTGTAATGCCTGTGGAGAGAAAGGGCATTATGCAAATCAATGCTCAAAAGCAAACATGTAAAACGTTGTGGTAGCGATGATAAAATTGATTGGCAGGGCCAACAAAGGGAGCCTACTTACTAAGAAGACAAGATTTGCTTTTGTCGCTTTAGGGATTTCTAACCTAGAAAGCCAACTCTCTAGGATAATCCAAGTTCGCCAACAATTATATATAAGTGATCTTCTGACAACCCACTTCATAAGTCAAAAACCCCAAACACCAACTACTACCTTGTCATTTTATTACTTATTATCTATACATCCCCTAACCACATAACACATAGCATAAGTGTCTACACTTGTAAAGTTTTGGTGATGTAAGATATGAAAGAAAAGTTATCCAGAAATAATAAAGTGGTAAAATCCGTTAAGCACCTTAATGTCTGATATATCGTTTGTCAATCCCATTATATTCAATTATATTCAACCTCTTAATACTAGCCTCATACCTTTGCAATACATATGCAACAACAAATATTCCTCGACGGATAATATGGGCAACATTGCATATTGTCTCCCCATATTCTTACTTCATTGCTTTTATATACTGAAAAGATCATATCATTCTTCTACTAAACCACCCGATTTTGATATCATTTTTTATGCTTAATAATAGGATGATTTATAATGATCTTATTGAAATGAATAGGGACACTTCTTCATTTTTAACAAGGAAATTATGAATCACCAAACGAAAAATTTATAAATTCTCAGTTACAAGGATTGGGATGGGGGACCGGCCGTCTTTTGTAAATGAAAAATGATAAATGAGAAGGCTTAAGTATGCATTTGAACAGAACAATTTTCTATCAATCCGTTTGTAACAGAATAAAGTTCATTTTCCTTCATTAAATCATTATCAATAATTACCTCAGTACAATTAAGTCTCTAATCATCATCTGTTCATTTCCAAATCTGTATCCAACATGAGTAGCAACTCTTTTACAATTCATAATCATTCCTAAACTCTGGAATTCAACTAAATCTCGGGACGACATTTCTGTAAGGGAGGACTATAACAACCCAAAAATTTTATCAATGAAATATCTACTTATTATATTATGATCACATTTGTACGGGAACTTTTTTGCTTTATTACATTCTATTATGTAACATCGTTTACATAGCAAACTAAACAAGTTCACAAAACCTACTTATGTGATCTATATCTATATTTATATCATATAAACATCCTAATATGTCAATTCTATATCTTAACATCATTATTACCAAGTACATTATCCATTTAACATACCATTTGCAACGTTATATCAAAACAGGCTTTAAACGTTAAAACGTTTTAATATCAAAAACCCTAATAATATGAATGTACATATAGAAATAAATGTACAAACCTTTAAAAGCATGTCTACACGTGATCAATGCACAACTTTACTATCTTTTCCCTCCTAAATCAAGTTACACAACTTTCTTAAGTCTATTGTTACAAGTCAATTATGCATAAATACAAACTATTCCGTTTTACCCTCCTAAATCATGTTTATATCTTACCACCAACTTAAAACACAAGGTACAAAACACCCAATGCATAACTTAAACCCCAATCCTAAAACCCTAATTCACTAACCAAAACCAAAATCATAAAACCATAGCAAATCCCGTTACACCTTAAACTAAATCATGAGTTTTCAAGAAATCTGCTCGGTTGATAAAACAAAGAAAATCTTATAAAAATCAATAGGTTCTGATATTAAAGTGAAAATACTAGGTTTTGTAGCCCTATTCACTGTGTCAATTTGCCGTGGAGATCAACCCTAATTTCAATATCGAATTAAATAATTATAGCCGAAATGAAAGAGTGCGCAGATACCTGCACACCAGTAGTAAACGCTAATTATCTCTAAATTTGATGTATAGTAACCCCCTAAAATATGAGAAACTAAAAGTTGTAGATGACTCAAATATCTAACCATTCTCACTGGTTTGAGCTTCATTGGAGTTTACGTTTGTAAAAGGAAACCATTTACCCGGAACAGATGTTGACTGTCCAAAAACACCATGTATAAAACATACCCAAACACCCCTAAAACGTCAAAACCACCATCGATAATCATCACAATCCACCCTCACCCTAAGCACCTGCACTGACATCTTCCATAGCAGCTTACAAGTTACCATCAAACACATTCCTGGCCACCAAGAATCCACAACATCACCTGTTGTTCTCATTTCTATCTAGCCAAACACACAAACACCACCAAAATCCTTCCCCGCACTATCAATCCTACTAGTATCTAGCTTGAAAGTCTCACCTCCATAGCTGCCTAAAAGTCACCCACTACATGTCCAACGTCACTTGTCTACCAAATACAAGTGAAGAAACCAAGCCTTGAAGCCCCGGAGTTGTTATTCTAGGCGTACGAAGCTAAAAGTCCCCATTTCGACCCCTTTTCGAACCCATAAGCTCAAATCAGGTTCCATAAGCTCACATTCTGTTTCCATACCCTTATAATGTTCATATAATCATATATAATCTATTGTTAAAAGCTTTGAACTCAAAAACCTATGCGTTTTCCCTTTTTGATCCAAACCGAACCTATGAAACCCTAATTTCATGTTTTCGTTTAATCTATAAGCTAAACTTGTAAAATGTTGTTATAATCTATCCTAATAAGCTTATATAACAATATTATAAGTATTTCATTATGTCTTAAAAGCTTGAAGCTTAAAACCCGCGCGTTTTCATTTTAAAACCCTAATTCGACCCGTTTTGATTTCTAGCTTAACGAATCGTTATTTTGAACTTTTGTTACGTTAAACCTTCATATTTTAGCTTATATTAATAAGCTATAACCTGTAAATTACTTTTCATATTGAAAAATATCATTATTATGGATTTTGGACTAAAAACGATACATTTTTCATGCAAAAGGGTATATATCGTAACTTTCTGAAACTTATAACTAAAGGGACTGAAAATGTCATTTTATCAAAGTTATAACTATAGGGGTCTATTATGTCACTTTCCAAAATACAAGGTTTACTTTGTACATCTTTTAAACTAGAAGGACCAAACTTGTAAAAGTGAAAACTCCAAGGGTATATTTTGCCATTTTTCATTCTTAAGGGTCTAAAATGTAACATTTTGAAAAAGTGTAGAAATGTGTTCAAAACCTTATAAGACTTAACTTTAATTAATGATTGACGTGCTTATCATTTCCAGTTATTGAGTAAAACGCTTAAAACCGATTATGTTATAACTATTATAAAACTCATCATCGATGTGCTTTTTAAAAATCCTGTCCCGAATCTATATTGTACCACAATACTAGAGAGCTTCATATTAAGGGGTTTCATCTTGGTATTACGTTCTGACTGAGTTGTTGGGTTTACGATTTAAAGTGCCCTAGCTCCTCAAACGTTTACTGAATGACCTCTAAATTATGATGGCCCAAATGGTGATACAATACTCCATAATAATTCAATCAAAGATGATATTCATTATGTAAAACATATTCAATCAAACTAAGACTTAACATATTACCCTAGGTTGCATGTGACGAAGCCGTTACTTTCATATACTTTTGCCATCAATCAGATTTCCCTATACTGTTAAGGTGAGATACATAGCCTCACTTTTAGACCTTTTGAATATTTCTTAAACCTGTGAGGGGGATACATGCTATAAACTATATTTTTCAACTATACTCTATTCTGATACGTGAGATTATAATTCTACTTTTACTTGTTTTCTAAATCCCGAAGGGAATTCATGTTATAAACTATGAATACAAGTGTTTTCTAAACTATATGCTATCCTGATATATTATTGCCTAAGTACATGGAAGTATCTCTTAGGGTAGTAACTCCTAGTATGTCTTCGGGTAATGACTCCCAATATCTCTTTGGGTAATATCTCTCAATATCTCTTTGGGTAGTATCTCCCAATATCTCTTTGGGTAATATCTCCCAATAACTCTTTGGATAATAGTTCCTAGTATCTCTTTGGGTAGTAGCTCCCAGTATGTCTTCGGATAGAGGCTCCTGGTTCTATTAAGTTTAAATATGTGATTCATGAGCTTAGGGCAATAATACTGTTTTCCATGATAATACTGTTTTCCGTGATAATACTATTTTTCTATAATGATTGTACTCATTGCAATTATCACTTATAATGACTTATATTCAAACTATTTATCATAAACCTATAAATTTCACTCAACCTTTGTGTTGACCCATTTTATGCATGTTTATCCCAGGTAATTGAGCAACTTATGGCATGGAGTGGAATGGACTTAAATATGGCTAAAACCTATTATCATTCACATTTTATGTTTCTAGATTTTGGGGACCTGCCTTTGTAAAACTCTGATTTTATATGAATGATAATGTATCTTTAAAAAACGTCTCTTTTGAGTCATTTTCTATGATTATGTCTGTGATTCATGAAGTAATACCCCAGATTAGCTTCCGTTGTTATATTTTCAAAATGGGGGTGTTATAGTTACCATGACAAAGACACGACTATTTACAACGTCTTGATCATCGATCAAAAAACAACAACCTAATTTGGCGTTCCCGTAACAGTCAACTTCCCAAACATCCCAAAACTTTACATACTCTACAAGGCAAGTGGCGATATCTTCCACTTTGTACTATTTTACATCGTTGATTTTTTTAGACGTATCAACGAATAATCGATCCTTTGTGTAATTCTTTCAGTAGTTGCGAAACGATTATCTTTAAACTTTCTTTCTCTTTTTTTTGTATTTTTCTATTTTTTTTCAATTTTTTTTGTGCCAACTATACTTTAAATCTCGGTGTAGTTTCATCATCTTCACGATCATAATAATTCTGGTTAATTCCTTCGGTAGTTCCTCGTTCTTCGGATTCACCATTAATTGTGATGGTAGTAAAATCACATGAGTTTTGACTACTAATATACATACCCATTTGCAATGTGCAAATTTCCAACCGCACCAAAGATAGAAAATGACACAAGACTAAGGAAATACAAACTTTACACTTTAGAATCACCATCTTTCTCAGTTTATACTCCTACCCCACCTTAGATATTTGAAATAGGAAAAAGTTCTATCAAGGAACATCTGGATGCATCATGGAGAACAAATCCAAAGATATTTTGTTTTACTTAGAAGACTCTTTTATCTTTTCAACCTCATTGAGAAAATGGAAAAAAGACTTGTTAATGGTTTGGATAATCTTTCACAGTGATTTTGATGAAGTAAAAAACAAACTTAAGGAAGCCCGCACATAGATACTTGAACTACAAAACGATGCATCTGGGACAGAGAGAGAAGAGTGAGACAGATTGCTTTTGTTGCTTTAGGATGTCTTTATTTTGGAATGATACCATTGAGGATATACAAGTATCGCCATCAATTATATATGTTGAATTCTTTTGGAAACACTCTCGTGCAAACTCCAATGACTACTAGATCAAAACCTTTATCTTTAATGATTTTTAATCTAAGGAACGTAAACATAAGTATCAATACCTGTCGGACTTTTGGATATTTAAGATATGTAGATTAAGTTATCTATTAATTAAAGTATATAATTCCATTTTACCTTACCATTTCAATATCATATATGTCATTTCTCGCTATCTCTGTTTTCATCATCAATTAGGTCAACTACACCACCATAGATCTTCCTTTGATGTGGTCTATCTTTGCAGAGTTAGATAACTCATTATAAATCAAACCACGACCACTAGGAAGGGAACCAGTCCCCAAGAAATCTAATAAGTCAAATGCTTGTTTGAATGTTCATCTCTAAGTCTTAAATTTCAAAATTCCCCGTTATATCCTGCAATGTAATACCAAAGGATGTGTATTACTTTTTTCAAAATAAGAATCCATACAATATGTCAAATAATTTCAATACCACTATGTATGAAAATTTTGACAACGACTTGTGATATCATTCTTATTTCGTGCTATCTTATGTTGATAGATGCCTCCCAAAAGGACATCAACATCTGAAGCATCAGCCATGACTCATGCTGCCATCAGGAAACTAGTTGCTAACAGTGTTGCCACAGCTCTGGAAGCACAAGATGCAACGATGGCAAGTACTAACAATCCCAATTCTGGACCAAGAAAAACTCCTGTAGCAAGGAATAACCGTACAAGATCAGTTATGGAGTTGCCAAACCTTTCTACTTCATTGGTACGAAAGGTTTGTTGGATCCATTCCAATGGTTTAAGACGATTAAATCAGTATTTTCTCGTTAAGCAATTATGTAAGAAGAACCAAAGTGGGGGGGGGGGAAAATATAAAAAAATTCGCTATTAATACACTACGAGGAAGACTTTATATCATGGTCGAACTTCTTTTGCCCTGCCCTATTTAGATGTTAATGAAGCCAGATATGATCCTCGGTCTGAATTTCAAAAAGACTCGTGATAATGAAGCTTTATCCCAAAATGAGAAAAAAATGGAAGGAAACCCAATAACCATAACGAATGCTTGAAGAACACCACGAATCACAACTACAACAACTTAGTAACAACAAGACATAGCATAATCAATCACCAACTGCAGAATAGAAGCAAGAACTTCAGGACTTTTACTGTCCCCAATGTGGTATATGGGAATTGTCCCGTGTGTGAAAGATGCACCACACATCACATAGGACCTTGCACTGTCAAGTGTCGAACTTGCAACAAGATAGGTCATCTAACCAAGAACTGTAGAAACAAAGGACCATCGGACTACTAATATACTAGTTATAGTTTGTTAGACTCATAAATCATAAGGATGTGTCGGTTTAAATAATAATCATTGTCAAATCTAATTATGTCAAAGTATAACAGGGCAACAGTGTTCATGATATAATACAATTCCATTTTATACCTTACTATTTCCTAATACCATTATCCAGGGTTACCCCCTGATTTTGTTAAATCAACCTTTCGAAATTGATCTTATGCCAATTAAACTTGGTAATTTTGACGTCATCATTGGTATGGATTGGTTATATAAGTATCATGCCAAAATTCTCTGCGACAAGAAAGTCATTCCAAATGCCTTATTTTTCAAAAAAATAAAAAGGGGTGAAACTTTATATCATTCAGGGTTTGACCAAAGCCTAAAACCTGACAAAATTCATATCCTGTATTAAAAATAAAAATAAACCAAAAAGGTGTATGTCAGAAATCCTCTTTCTTCTTATGTGTTACCAGGGGCGGGGTACTTATAAACTTACTATAAAGAATCGTTACCCATTATCAATGATTTATTCAACCAACTCCAAGGTTCAAAAATCAACTTAAGATCTGGTTATCATCAATGAAGTCAAGGATAAAGCATTCCCAATCGGACTGCTTTAGACATCGGGCACTATGGAATTTCAACGTAAATACCATTTGGTTTAACAAACGCGCCTACTGTATTCATGGATCTCATGAATCAGGTATGTAAACCATACTTGGACAAATTTATAATAGTATTCATCGATGATATTCTTATCTACTCTTGTAACAAAGAAGAACACGCAAAACATCTGAGGTCATATTTTAGATTTACTCAAAAAAGGAAGAATGTATGCCAAATTCTCAAGTATGATTTTGGATCAGTATCGTGCGTATTAAATGTCTCAATTTTTTCTCATAATTTTGGAAAAAAACATATCACCAGGAAACATTCTTCTAGCTTACACCGTTTTGATATCATGTTTTTGCTTATATCTAGGTGATTTATGATCATCTTATTGAAATGAATTAGGTCGCTTCTTCATTTGAATAAGGAAAATTATAATGCACCTAACTATATTATTTCTAAATTTCAGTTACAAGGTTGGGAGTGCCTTGTTTGTAAATGAAAAATATAAATGTGTGGGTTTACAGTATGAGATTGTACAATACAACACAAAGTTCTCTCTTTTATAATCGTTTGTACAAATTAGAATTTTCTTTTTTTCTTTATTTAAATCCATTTCTCATTATTACCTTCATACGATTAAGTCTCTAGTCGTCATCTGTTCATTTCCAAATCTATATCCAACATGATTAGCAACTCTCTTACAATTCATAATCTTACTTAACTCTTGCATTCAAACTAATCTTGGGCGAGTTTCTGTAAGGAATGGGGGACATATAACAACCCAACAAAATTTCATCAACATGTTAAAATATTCATCTATTAGTTAGTATGCAATGTACTATCTATCTGTTATATATGAACCACCTTTTTACGAGAAAATTTTTCGCTTTATTACATTCCGTGCCATTTACAAATATTCAATATTGGCAACATTTTCTGCATAACATAAAGTTACGAGCACACGCATACATACCTATGGAAATCCTATCTTCATATATGTTAAGCAAACATCATAATATGTCAAGTCAATATCTTAATATCATTTTTACAAAGTACATTACTCATATAATGTACCATTTGCGACGTTATATCAAAACAGGCTTTAAATTGTTATCGTATACCCCTAAACCCTAATTCAATCGAAATGGTTATTATCTAAAAGTGAATGCTGAGCTACGGAAATGGCATATGTACAGTATTATAAAATTCATTTGAAATATAAACTCCCTCCAAGTCAAGGTACAAGTCCTTAAAAGCACAATGTATAAGTCATTAAGCATGACATTCAAAATAGCCGTTTTATCTCCATTTTCTTAAGAAGGCTTGTACAATCCATCAAGTATAAGTTACAAGCAAGTCATACACTTCATTTACAAAATCCCTATTCCATTATCATTTCATGGAAATTACAAAGAAACCCTAAACGAGCTAGTTTCTAAATCGTGACTCCCGTTTATTGATCTTATCCATTTTTAACCCTCAACCATACTCAAATAAGTTGTAAATTCATAAATTACAACAATAAAATCACTTTCCATTTCATTTCATCATTTTAACTATAATGGATGAGAATAACCCAAGAAAACCCTAATGAACCCTAATTGCAATAAGAAACGATACCCGTTTTACCTCATTTTCACCATTTTGATCCGAACCATTAACCCAACATTGTGATGTCTAGTCTTAAATACAATCCTTATAGTCATTAATTCACCCATATCTCCCAATGTACACGAAAAAGATACCAAGAAAACCCTACTAAACCCGTTACCATATGAAACTCCAAGTGACATTTTTACTCATTTTCACCCCATTTTAAACCCGAACCACCTTATCAATTCTTGTTCTAATTAATCCTTTATATACAGTCTAATGAACAGTATACCTATCATTACTTTCCATAAGAGTGCCATGAAATGCACGCTTAAAAAATCCAATTCGAGCCTTAATAAGCCATAGCGCACATCCCACGACCTTATTGTTTGCTTTTTAACCCTTTTGACAAATCCTCTTGCAACAAGCACAATGGTTACTCACCCATGAAGGACCTGATTAAACTGAATGGATCTTGCAAGCTATAAAGGATGTTGCCATGATGTATAAATACAAAAGACTATGTAGACAATATAATGACTATGAATATATGTGATAAATGCGGAAATCTTAACACTGGTTATTAACGAAGAACAATGAACAAACTGAATAACAACTCTATTAAAGTGTTCTTGAGGATTACAGATTTCTAACTATGATACTGTATATGATTTGCTAATCTTGTGTGTTCGTCTGTGATGCTCTGTTATCAACTCTGTTCATATATGTTCTCACTATGCCAAAGGTGATCCTTTTATATGCTAAGGATAACCCTAATAGGCTTACATATCTTTTTCTAAAATATCTCATAAATATCTTATAAGTATCTTCTCAACGGTACTAATCTAACTTTCTACTAATGGTACTATATCATATACTAACATCTTTTCTTAATACTTGGAAATGTCGGTACTAAGTTAAAGAAACATTCAAATCCTAACAATCCTCCCTTAAACATGAATGTTAACTATTTTAACTTCATGTTTCTTCATCCTTCTAAGCTGCTTTTTACGCACCAGAGGATTTATTACAAACTTTTTTTCTCATTTCTTAATCGTGTTTTCCCACGTACAGTCTTATCAGTTGATATCTCAAATATCAAAAGATTGCGACATTTTGGATAAGGGGAGAAAATATGATTAAAACTATGCAACTAATAAACTTGATCTAAAAAAGACTCTAGTGCTAGCTTCTCCATTCTATGTATAAAAGGCTTTCGATAATCGATGCACATATGTAGGGGGTCATTTTTCAAAAGATGAAAACATCAAGGTACAAAAGCTTTGATTTATATCATAATTACCTTGATCGATTTTTCAATTTGGTTTTAATGGTAAGAAATGGAAATACAAAAAGACCGACCATGTATTTAATTTTATGGAGTTAAAAGGTGGTTAATATTAGGTATCTGTTCCATGATCCAGCCAGAACCAGAGGGATCTACCCAGGGACATTCCATTAGATAGTGTAGAAGTCCTTCGGTATGATACAAAAAGGAGTAAAAGTGGGAATGGGGAATAATGCGGACTAAGACAGAACTAACACTGAAACAAACCTAACAAGGTGTTAGTGATGAAGTCTTGGTAAGCATTGAAGGGGTTGAAGAATGAAAAAGAAAAAGTAAAGATAAAGGGTGAAAAGAAAGAAGCCCTCCATACACTTAGGCAGAAACCGGGTCAATATATATGCTATCAGAAACACTAAGCTGTTGTTTGGTGTTGAAGATATACATCATGGACCCAGTGATGCAAAGCACAACCCTTCCTAGCCACGCAAGGTCTCTTAAAAGACTCGTTTTTCATTTCTCATGGAGATTACACATATTTCTATCAACTCTCTCACTCCGAGTTAGTTGGTATTAAAAAGGTGGCTGTCTGCTCCAGCCTTTAATTACCAAAATCCAAGTGGACTATTGAGTATAGAGCCATAAGAGATCATCTATAAATCTCTCTAGGACACTATTTACCATTCACTTGTTCTTCATACACTGTGAAAACAAGTAAAAATATCAAGAGTCATGCGCATTATCCACGTGATCGTGCCAGAACATCAGAGTGATACGTAAGTATTCACAATGACGATGGAAATCCTTCCAGAGCCAACATCAAACAAGTTCTGTGGTAGGTGACTTGTGAGATCCTATACGGATCAAACTTGTGACACTGGATATCGATTCGGTCCAGATTATGAATTGACGACTTAATCGGTAAGATAGTAACTAACCGATTCACTCTTAACGTGTTGTCTGCTTTGAGATGTTTCGATAAAGAAAACAAGCAATTAAGGTGATTATGATGTTCACACATTAGAAGATATAATACTTATGTTGGAAATCTTATCAAGGAGATTCTTCTTAATTTGAATCTACCTGATCATAGGTCGGTCCTCACGGAATCGGAGGTTAATCCAACCAAACCCAGGCGAATGACAAAGCCATATTCGTCTACAAGCGTTATTGCTAACTATTTTATTACAGGTTCATGAAAAAGATAAAGATGGAGATACCTCTTTCCAGCAAAGTCAAATTCATAACCACATGCTCATACTGGATTGACAAATATAATGATATGACGAAAGCTCAAATATATGTTGTTCAAGACTTCCGCTACTCTGATACTCAAATGGTCTTCCTTAAAGTCATTATGTATTCAAGATGAAGCAATCCAAGGAAGAATACTCCATAGCTTTCAAGACAAAATAAAAGTATGAGCATGTCGGTCTGAATGTCACAAGATCACAAGGAGGCAAAAGATTACAAGATAACGCAAAGAGATGAAGTTTTGCTGATGATCTCAATGAAGCTCAAGATCACAGTTTATCATGCAAGTAGGAGCAAGCTCAAGATCAAACTCACTACATATTAATAAAAAATAAAGATTAATGATTGAAGACTACGAGAAAAAAATAAAGACATTCATAGAATGCTAGGCTTAAGATTTTTGTAACTTGGAGTGACCTCCCTTAGGAGGAGATAGTTAGGAATTGAGAAAAGACTTGGTCACTTCTAATATAATATATCGTAGCTCATAGTTAAGTGTTTGGTTATGGGAAAGCTAACCGGGCCAAGCTCATGGGACATAAGCCCATGGCCGGCCATATTGAGTACTATATAAGCCCTTTCCATCCCATGGAAAGGGTGTTGTTCATTTGTAAGAAATCCTCTTTTATGTTATTCTCTTTTTCTCTCTCTACAAGTGTCAACCATCCTTTCTCTCTCTAGTTTCTCTTAAATCTCATCTAGGATTACTTATGTGTGTATATCATCACTTAGATTAGTGTAAAAGTTTGTATAATTACGTATCTAATTTGTTTAATTCAGTAGATTAATTTGCATTGTATAACTTTGCATATTTACTTGTCGAACACCCGATACGGCGTATTCACCACATTAAATACTGCGTATCTCTCTTTCGTAACTAATACAACGTATTCTGTTCAACAGATCAATATGGCGTATTCAATAAATTGAATATGACGTATCGATCATCTGATACAGTAGCAAATTGTACTTTTTGTATTCCGTTCTCGTTTATAGTTATCTGTATTTTCTCTCTTTTGAGCCTATCCTACTGATTGTTTATCCTCTGTTTCAGGAGTGCATGACCATAAGTTCAACTAAGGAGATCTTTATGCCTTTAGAAGAACCAGAATCCGTATTTCATTCAACAAGGATGC
This sequence comes from Tanacetum coccineum, assembly GCA_026074375.1. Classification (NCBI taxonomy): domain Eukaryota; kingdom Viridiplantae; phylum Streptophyta; class Magnoliopsida; order Asterales; family Asteraceae; genus Tanacetum; species Tanacetum coccineum. Next base: position 25,303 of record BQNB010026693.1, on the reverse strand, counting down.
TTTTCAACACAACGAGTCTTGACTATTCGAGTTCACCAAAATTTGATTTATTTTCTGATCTAGAGAATCAGAGTGAAGAAGAAGTTACAAAAGCAATGGGGGAACCAATTATGGAAGAATACATGATGAAGACCCGAGAAGACTATAGATCGAGAATTGCTAGGCCTAAGATTGATGATAAAGCTCACTTTGAGTTGAAAGGCCAATTTCTCAAAGAACTATGTAATAACACTTTCAATGGATCAGATAATGAAGATGCAAATGAGCATATTGAGAAAGTTCTTAAGATTTTTGACCTATTCCATATACCTGAAGTAACTCAAGATTAAATAATGCTTCAAGTTTTCCCTATGTCACTTACTAGAGCCACGAGTCGATGGCTAAGGAATGAACCATCTCGTTCGATTATCACTTGGGAAATCCTTAAGAAGATTTTTTTGAGAAAATACTGTCCACCTGCCCGAACTGCTTAGAAGATGGAGGAGATCAATAAATTTTAACAAGAACCTAACAAAACTCTTTACCAAGCTTGGGTAAGGTTCAAGGAGCTTTTAATAAGATGCCCTTAGCATTATTTGACAGATATGCACAAAGTAATCTTATTTTATAAAGGATTGGATGTACCTACTAGACAGATTTTTGATTCCAAGGGTGTCATACCAACTATGAAGGTTGTTGATGCTAAGAAAGCCATACAAGACATGGCTGATCACTCTAAAAATGTCATAATGGAACATCTACTAGGACTAAAAGTACTGACACTTCGGATGGATTAGATGCTATTTAAGCTTAACTAGACAACATTGGAAGGGAGATTAAGAAAGTGAAAGAAAGAGTGTATGATGCTCAAGTAGGTTGTGAATAATGTAGTGGACCGCACTACACTAAGGATTGTCAACTTAAATAAGAAGGAAAAACATTTGAAGAAGCCTACTATACTCAATTTGGGGTACCATTCCCCCAAGGAGGAAGATACAGAGCAGCTGCTTGGGGTTCTACTAAAGAGACAATGGAGATCCTTCGTATCAAGAACTAATACATTTTTTAGAAGAATCGCTGAGCAAATTTATGGCAGAATTTGCAAAGAGACATGATGAAAACTCTAATTTGATCAAGGAAATTTGAGCCTCAACGGATGCTGCTATTAAAATCAAGGAGCCTTGATTAAAGCTTTAGAAATTCAAATCGGGCAAATAAGCAAGGTACTTTGAGAGAGGGGATCTGGAAGCCTACCCAGTTTAACTGAAACAAACTCAAGAGATCCTGTCAAGTTGATCTCGACTAATGTTGAAGCTGACACGCCCTCTATACGCCGTATCGAGCCTGTGCGATACGTCGTATCGAGCCCACAAAACATAATGTAGTTTTTCAAGCCAAATCAATCGATAATTCCTTTTCCAAATCGATTGATTAATGATAGTTATGAATAGAAGATGGTACTGGTCAAATTGATTGATAGGAAAAAATCTGTTACTAACTTGAAAAGGTTGCTAAGGGAAAAGCTGGGAATAGGGTACCAAATAGAAGCATCAATAAATGTGCATGACTCAGCTATTTTTGAAGATTCTGTACCTCCAAAGGAAAAAGACCCAGGGAGTTTCACTCTACCTTGTTATATTAATAATATTTTTTTTGAAAAAGCCTTAGCAGACTTAGGAGCTAGCGTAAGTGTTATGCCTTACTTAACTTTTACCAACCTAGGTTTAGGTGAATTAGCTCCTACTAATTTGATAATCGAATTGGCTGATAGAACGATAAAACATCCCAAGGGTATAGCTGAAAACATATTAGTAGGTATTGACAAGTTTGTCTTTCCCATAGACTTTGTTGTTTTAGATATGCCCGAGGATGTTAAAGTCCCCTTGATACTCGGAAGACCATTCTTGTCTACTGCTCATGCCAAAATTGATGTGTTTGAGAGGAAGATTACTTTAAGAGTAGGGGATGAAAAAATTATGATTAAAAGCGACAAGCCTACTAGTAACATAATCAAGAGAGTTTATGCGTTAGGACTAAGAGAACGAATGGAACTTGATTTAGAAGCTAGACTAATGGGAGAAGCTTTAATTATGAACAGATCACGTGACCCGACTTATGGAGACAATATCAAACTTAATGATCTAAGTAAACCATTAGAGCTTAGGAGAAATCAAGTAGAAGACTTAGGTTCAACGATTGAAGATGGTGAAGTGATTGATGAACCCATGAAGGATATAGTCGAAACTAGGAATGATAATGAAGAGATTGAGGGAATTGATGAATACCCTAGTTTTTGTAACTTTGATAGGAAGATCCATATTGATTGTGCTTATAACTTGCAGTTTTCATGCATGATAGGTTTTGAACATGTCAATGCTAACTTTTTCCTAATTTTATCAATCAATATTATGTCTAAAAAGTTCTATAATTCTCTAATGATAGATAAAATTGAATATAGGGGGAAAATGTTGTGGGAGCCTTTATGAACGTACCTATTTTTGTTGGAAACTTTTTTGTTGTGACCGATTTTGCAGTTTTTGAAAATATAGATGCTTACTGAGATCAAGACATAGGAGAAGTAATTGTGGGAAAACCATTTTGTACAGAAATTTATGTCAAGGCAAAGCGGTTTGATGGAATGATTACCATTTACAATGGTAACGACGATGTAACTTATCAGATGGCGCGATCACAACCGAGGTTTAAACACCTAAATAATGCACAATGTAACACGATGTGACCATTGCTAAAAGTGAGTACACGCGACCAGTAGAGTGGGATTTTGCACCCGTATCAAAAGCTTAAAAGTTTCTACAAAGGAGTCTTGAACTTGGGACCCGAATACATAAGGGATACAAAGATGGAAGAATGGCTCACACATAGACACGTGAGCATTCATGAGATGGAGTAACGAGCTGAACACAAGTCTAACTTAAAGACTTTATTGTAAACAAAAGTGCTTGCCGGGAGACAACTCGGGATGTATTTTGATTTTTTATCGAGTCTGTCTTCCCATACTGTCTATACGACGTATCCAACCTCAATGGATATAACGTACTGTATATCTGGATAATATCTAGTCTTTATTTTTCAGTTATTTAAACTTTATTATCAGTTCAGTCTATACGGTGTAATCATTAAATGAATATAACGTATTTGGCGACTGACCCATATCCAGATACTTTTTACAGGTTTCAATACGACGTATCCTGGTTTATAGATACGACGTATCGACTTCTTGTACAGTTTTAGGTTTTTATTTTCGATTTCTAACCAATGAATACCAGAGATAGAATTTGCAATTGTTTTCTTACGTTTTTATACAGGACCTTCTGAACGAAAAGATAAATTTGGTGGAATGCTTATTTTTGTGGAATTCTATGTGTGTTGTAGTCATGTTGGTATTTAGATGCATTTACAACACACATACTTGCTCATAAACACAACATGAAGGATCATACTAAGCAAATCTCAAGGGAGTTTCTCGTTTTAATTAGTTTAATTTCCTGTTTTTAATGTTACATTTATACAACGAGGTCGTTGTATATCTCGAGTGGGGGGAGGAGAATTTGAACGCTTACTTGTCCATATTTTTAAATCAATATGCCTAATTTATACTCCATCCGTCCCAAAATTATTGTCCCCCGATAAAAAACATACAGTTTAAGAAAAATACATTTATTACTGATTTCTCTTTCATACTTTTTGGCAGAATGATAGTTTTACCCTTAGCTAATTAATTAAAGGCTTTTTTAAAGTTTGTAATAATAATTTTAAACAAGGGTAATATAGTAAACTTGATCAAATTTCTCTATCTATTTTTAGTAGTGGGTAATTAAATTGAGACATATCAAAAAGGAAACATGGACAATAAAAATGGGACGGAGGGAGTATCAAAAGATTTTAAAAACATTTATCATATTTTTGTGAAATTATTAGTTACGTAACTCGCACACATAACCCTTGTTAGATATTGTGAGAATTTAGTCTTATCCGTTTCCTAAATTTCATAAAAATATGAGTGTGCCGGTGACGTTGTAAACTTTAAAACTTGGCTTGGTATATCTATTCGAGACCACAATAATAAGCATTATTTTTAATAGATGGAATGACATTTTAAATTGGTAAATTTCTAGGATTACACCAAAAAGCCTATACATGTTGTGATATTAACTAGCGACACATGTTAGTTAACCCCCGTATAAACCCTTTGTTTACTCTCATTTTTAGAGTAAGATACCACTATAAAAATCTACTGAACCATTCCTTTCTTTTGTTACACCAAATTTTGTTCACCTTTACACCTTAGCCTACCCTATTAGATTAAGTCCTTAATCGGTTGATAGTCTCTTTTGTGTAAAGTATTGTATTTCTTGTCGCGATGCATATTTTCTATCTCTTGTATGTTCGGGAAATTGCACAATGCAATGGGAAAATATGAAAGTAGTAGTTTTTTTATTCTTAGTCTCTTTACTACTTTCACCAGTATGATCGGAAATAGAATCCAAATTTATTTTATTCATTAAGTGGTGAAATTTTACACCATAGTTCGTTTTTTAGTATTAGTTGATAAAAAAATCGAGAAAACAGAAAAATACAAAAAAGGATTGAGAGAGAGGAAAAAGTGAGGTTTGTGATATAATCGGTTCATCTAAGCTTAACCGATGCCATTATTTGAAGAATCGATTATTCGTTGGTACATGTTATAAACCAACGATGTAAAGTTATGTTGTATGTTATTTCTAGTTGGTCGCTATTGTAAACCAACTATGTATTTTCATGTATTAAGTGGTAGATATAGCCACTAATGTTGAAAAGTATGTATATTATGGATGATTGGGAGACCGTTACGGGAATGCCAACTAAGGTTATTTTTGTTGATCTATGATCAAGACATTTATGTCTACGATTTTATGTCTTTTTCATAGGGATGGTCGAGAAAGTAACTAGAAACACTATTCTTTATTTATTTGGACTTAATCTATTTGTTTTGTTCTTTTTATTTTACAACAATTATTTATTTCCCATACCTAATCCATAACCTTGTGTCTTACTCGAATGAGGATGTGAGCAATCACATGTATCTATTCCATCATTATAGATGTGTATGTGTGATTTTGTCCGCCTTGTTGGTGTATTACTTTTGGTAAAAGATTAGACGATCCAACCCTATATTGTTCTTCATTCTAACGGTTAGTTTTACATAAATAGGGATCTAAGCAATCATGTTTGTGTATTATAACAACCCATAACTTTCCAGTATTTCATCAATGTAATATCTACTTACTATGTTAAGTAATACTTTTTCACGAGAATAAAATTTTCGTTTCATTCCATTCCATTACGTATCATAGTTTACATTTCTAAAGTAAACGAGTTCACGCAACGACCTATGCCTATTTCTATCTATGTTTACATCAAGCAAACATCATAACATGTCAAGTCAATGATCTATTATCCATTTTATCATATACGTTATCTATTTAACGTAGTTCTCACGACATTATCATCAAATGAACATAAACCGTTAACGTTTATGCCTAAACCCTAATTATATGTAAAATATACATATAATATTAATGTACAAGCAAACAAGGCATATGTACAAGTAATATAGCATCTTATTTGAATATATCTTCCCTCCAAAATAAGGTACAAGTCCTTTAAAGCATAATATACAAGCTTTTAAGCACGAATCCAAATAAGCCATTTGAACTCCGTTTTTCTTAAAGATTTCATTCAAACTAATCAAACTAAGTTATAAGAACTCAATACTCAACATTACATTTCATTTCCCTTGCTTATTACCCCAATGTACACGAAATAAAAACCAAGAAACCCTAAACCCTAACTCGTTCCAAAATAGAAACACGACACCACTTTTTCTATTTAAAAAGTTTGATATTAACATAAAACCTTTATCCTAAGCTCTAATCCTAACCCTAACATTAATCCTAAACCCTAAACTACCTTAATCCTAAACCCTAATTCACAAATTAAACCCTAAAACCCTAAATTGTGACCCATTAAACCCGACGCACCTATTTTTCTCAATTTCTACCCATTTTAGAATTTACCATGCACCCAATCACCTCAATGACTCTCCTACTTCTTCCCCAAGCTGCTTACAAGCACCACAACCCATCACTTGGTCACCAAAGAAGCCACATCACCTCCTTGTTGTCCATGTTAAGCCGCGACCACCTCAAACTCCCACAACATCACCACCTTGCAAACCTACCTCTTCTAGCCTTGCATACACACCCTTATAGCTTTCATGAATTAGCCCTCACTAGCCTTGACACTAATCCATGTCCTTAACTTGGCCTCTAAGATATTCGAGTACTATATATAGGGACGCACCCCATTCATTCAATATCACACCTCAAATCATTCTATCTTTCCATCAATGGAGTTCTAAGATGATCAAGAGCAACAAGTGAAGTCCCAAGAGCATAAACAAAGCAAAGAAATCAAGAAATGAAGCCCCGGAGTTGTTATATTAGGCGTACGAGTGCTAAAGAACCATTTTGACCCATTTTTGATCTATTAAGCTCAAACCCAGGTTCTATAATTTCCATTTATGTTTCAATACTTTCATAATGTTCATATGATCATGTTCATACTCTTGTTAAAGTTTTAGAACTCAAAATTTATTCGTTTTCATTTTTGATCCAAAACCATAACTCATAAACCCTAAATTCATGTTTTTGATTAATCTAAAAACTATTATGGTTAAATATTGTTATAATCTATCATAATAAGCTTAACTAATGATACTATAAACGTTTTATTAAGTCTTGAAAGGATTTGAATTAAAAACCTACGCGTTTTCATTTTAAAACCCTAAATCGACCCATTTTGATTTCTAGCTTAACGAATCATTAATCTAAACTTTTGTTACGTTAAAACATCTTATTTTAGCTTATAATAATAAGCTATAACCTACCAAATATGCATTGAGAGAGTCCTTAAATAATAGCTTGCATGCAAAATTTGGACTAAATATGTAACTTGAATTTCATGCATATGGTAGATATCTGTAACATTCTGAAACTTTAAAACTAAAGGGACGAAAATGTCATTTTATAAAAGTTATAACATAGTGACTATTATGTCACTTTCTAAAGTACAAGGTTTACTTGTACATCTTTTAAACTAGAAGACCAACTTTGTAAAAGTGAAAACTTCCAAGGGTATATTTTGCATTTTCATTCTAAGGGTCTAAAAATGTGACATTTTGGAAAAGTGTAAAAAATAGTTCAAAACCTTATAAGACATAACTTTAATTAACGCTTGGCGTGCTTATCATTTCCAGTTATTAAGCAAGACGCTTAAAACCGATTATGTTATAACTATTATATAATTCATCATTAATGTGCCTTTAAAAATCCTATCACGAATCTATATCGTACCACAATACTAGGGAGCTTCATATTAAGGGGGTTTCATCTTGGTATTAAGTTCTGACTTAGTTGTTGGGTTTACAATTTAAAGTGCCCTAGCTCCTCAAACGTTACTGAATGACCTCTGAATTATGATGGCCCGAACACGTAACATATTTTTATAAATTAATCAATCAAAGATTACATTATACTTTATAAAGTTTTGAAACATTAGAATCAAACTAAGACTCGACATATTATCTCAGGTTACGTGACGAAGCTGCTTTCTTTCAATCGATATTCTGAACATTCCTGCCTGAGTAGATAACATCGTACCACCATACGGACGTCTTTCACTTGATATACTTTTGCCCATCCATATTAGATTTCCCCTATTCTGTTAAAGGTGAGTTCATAGCCTCGCTTTTTTCAATCCTTAAAGTTTCCATAAACCCGCGAGGGGGATACATGCTTTATTTATAAACCACTTTACATACTCGTCTTATCTAATAACCAATGAGGATTACTTTTCAAAGACATAATGAATTCATAATCTCACATTTTAATATATGAATACTTTATAAACCCCGTTAAAACAATGAATGCATGTGTTTTCTGTATGCATCGAGATATAATATTGTCTAAGTAGCATCCAAGTGCCATTTATTTCCATACTCATGAACCATTAATTGCTTTACGAGTGAGCGCGCGAATATTTGAATAGATCTATTTGGGGGGTGACGACTCACTTTTAAACCCATTCAAAGGGTAGCCAAACAGCACTATATTTGTCCAAATGGGTAACCTTGCAATTTACAAAACCTTCACGAGGGCATTTTGTTCCTCAACAATGTTACTACGGAGATTTTCCTTTAACTTGTTTTGGTGTCATGAGCTTAGTGACAATACTAATGTTACCATTTTCCAGATAATTGATTCGATTGCAATTATTACCATTATGATGACTTGCATTCAACTGTTCTTCATAATAATGTTGTTCTTCATGATAATGATGTTTTCCATAATAATACTGTTTTCCATAATAATTGTGCTCGTGCAAATGTTAAACTATAATTTGTATTCAAACTATTTACCATAAACCTATGAATTTCACTCAACCTTTGTGTTGATCCTTTTTAGCATGTTTATCTTGGGTAATTGAGCAACTTATGGCATGGACTTGAAGATGGCTAAAACCTGTTATCATTCATACTTTATGTTTCTAGATTTTAGGACCTGCCTTTGTAAAACTCTGATTTTAATGAATGATAACGTATCTTTTAAAAATGTCTCTTTTGAGTCGTTTCTAAGTACCTGTCAATAGATTCATGAAGTAATACCCCAGATTAGCTTCCGCTGCTATATTGTAAAAATAAGGGTGTTACAAATAGGTATCAGAGCTCACGGTTATAGAGAACAAGGGTAAAAACCTTAACTATAACTACTTTTCTTTTGCCATCAATATCCTCCATGCCACTCCATTTCCCCAAGCAGTATATGATAAGAATATTGCTTACAAATACTACGTAAATCTTAATAAAACTTATATTATTTTTCCTACCATTATTAGAGAGGTGTAATCATGGAGTAAGTAACGAGTAAAGGAGAGCAATTATAATTATGGTCCTCAACAAAATTATAAATGCATCACACACGATAGACTGTGACCTTATCAGCCTAACATAAAGTATCAAATCCAGCCCAGAACCTACATCATATCCAAACAATACCACTACAACTTTCAACTAAATCTCAAGACGAGATTTCTTTAAGGGGTGGAGACTATAACAACCCATAACTTTCCAGTATTTCATCAATGTAATATCTACTTACTATGTTAAGTACTACTTTTTCACGGAAATAAAATTTTTGTTTCATTCCATTACATTACGTATCATAGTTTACATTTCTAAAGTAAACGAGCTCACGCAACGACCTATGCCTATTTCTATCTATGTTTACATCAAGCAAACATCATAACATGTCAAGTTAATGATCTATTATCCATTGTATCATATATGTTATCTATTTAACGTAGTTCTTACAACATTATCATCAAATGAACATAAACCGTTAACGTTTATGCCTAAACCCTAATTATATGTAAAATATACATATAATATCAATGTACAAACAAACAAGGCATATGTACAAGTAATATAGCATCTTATTTGAATATATCTTCCCTCCAAAATAAGGTACAAGTCCTTTAAAGCATAATATACAAGCTTTTAAGCACGAATCCAAATAAGCCATTTTAACTCTGTTTTTCTTAAAGATTTTGTTTAAACTAATCAAACTAAGTTATAAGAACTCAATACTCGACATTACATTTCATATCCCTTGCTTATTACCCTAATGTACACGAAATAAAAACTAAGAAACCCTAAACCTTAACCTGTTCCAAAATAGAAACACGACACCACTTTTTCTATTTAAAAGCTTTGATATTAACATAAAACCTTTATCCTAAGCCCTAATCCTAACCCTAATATTAATACTAAACCCTAAAATACCTTAATCCTAAATCCTAATTCACGAATTAAACCCTAAAACCCTAAAACCCTAAACCGTGACCCATTAAACCCGACAGACCTATTTTTCTCATTTTCTACCCATGTTAGAATTTACCAAGCACCCAAGCACCTCAATGAATCTCCTACTTCTTCCCCAAGCTGTTTACAAGCACCACAACCCATCACTTGGACACCAAAGAAGCCACATCACCTCCTCGTTGTCCATGTTAAGCCGTAACCACCTCAAACTCCCACAACATCACCACCTTGCAAACCTACCTCTTCTATCCTTGCATACACACCCTTATAGCTTCCATGAATCAGCCCTCACTAGCCTTAACACTAATCCATGTCCCTAACTTGGCCTCTAAGATATTCGAGTACTATAAATTAGGACACACCCCATTCATTCAATCTCACACCTCAAATCTTTCTATCTTTCCATCAATGGAGTTCTAAGCTGATCAAGAGCAACAAGTGAAGTCCTAAGAGCAGAAACAAAGCAAAGAAATCAAGAAACGAAGCCCCGAAGTTGTTATTCTAGGCGTACGAGTGCTAAAGAAACATTTCGACCCATTTTTGAACCATTAAGCTCAAACACAGGTCCTATAAGTTCCATTTATGTTTCAATACTTTCATAATGTTCATATGATCATGTTCATACTCTTGTTAAAGTTTTAGAACTCAAAATTCATTTGTTTTCCTTTTTGATCCAAAACCATAACTCATAAACCCTAAATTCATGTTTTTGATTAATCTAAAAACTATATGGTTAAAATATTGTTATAAATCTATCATAATAAGTTAAACTAATGTTATTATAAACTTTTTATTAAGTCTTGAAAGTATTTGAATTAAAAACCTACGCGTTTTCATTTTTAAACCCTAGTTTGACCCGTTTTGATTTCTAGCTTAACGAATCATTAATCTAAACTTTTGTTATGTTAAAACATCTTATTTTAGCTTATATTAATAAGATATAACCTACAAATATCATTTGGAGTCTTAAAAATAGCTTGCATGCAAATTTGGACTAAATATGTAATTATTTTCATGCATAGGGGTATATATCGTAACTTTCTGAAACTTATAACTAAAGGGACTGAAAATGTCATTTTATCAAAGTTATAACTATAGGGGTCCCTATTAATGTCACTTTCAAAAGTACAAGGTTTACTTAGTAACAATTTTAAACTAGAGAGGACCAAACTTTGTAAAAGTGAAAACGACAAGGTAAAAAACCAAAAAAAATATTTGAATCTTTTAAACTTGAAGGACCAAACTCGTAAAAGTGCAAACTCCAAGGGTATATTTTGCCATTTTTCATTCTTAAGGGTCTAAAATGTAACATTTTGAAAAAGTATAAAAACATGTTCAAAACATTATAAGACATAACTTTAATTAACGCTTGTCGTGCTTATCATTTCCAGATATTGATCAAAACGCTTAAAACCGATTATATCGTATCACAATACTAGGGAGCTTCATATTAAGGGGTTTCATCTTGGTATTACGTTCTGACTGAGTTGTTGGGTTTACGATTTAAAGTGCCCTAGCTCCTCAAACGTTTACTGAATGACCTCTGAATTATGATGGCCCGAACGGTGATACAATAATTCCAAACTCTCCAATCAAACTTATAACAATATTAAACTCTTAGAATCAAAGTTCTAGAGTACAATCTTCCTAAGACTCGACATATTATCCCAGGTTACGTGACGAAGCTGCTTTCTTTCAAGTTGATATACTTTTCGCCCGAGTAGATAACGTCGTACTACCATACAGACGCCTTTCCTTTGATATACTTTTGTCGTTAATCAGATTTCCCTGTTAAGGTGAGTTCATAGCCTCGCTTTTCAATCTCTTTAATGTTTTATAAACCCGCGAGGGGGATACATGCTTATTTACAAACTCTTTTACATACTCGTTTATCTTATAACAATGTGATTACTTTTCAAAGACTTAATGAGTTCATAACCTCACATTTCAATCTTTTGAATACTTTATAAACCCGTATAAACCATGAATGCAAGTGTTTTCTGTATGCTATCCAGATATATTATTGCCTAAGTAGCTTCCAGTGCCATTATTTCCATATCATGAACCATTAATTGCTTACGAGTGAGCGCGAATATTGTGAATAGATCTATTGGGGGTGACGACTCCCGTTTGTATACCCATTCATAGGGTAGCCAAACGCACTATATTTGACCTAATGGGTAACCTTGGCAAGTTACCTTTTCCACGGGGACATTTGTTCCTCAACCAATGTCACTACGGTGATTTTCCCTGTTAATGTATTGGTGTCATGAGCTTAGGTGCAATAATAATGTTACCATTTTTCCATGATAATTGTATTCGTTGCAATTATTACCATTATGATGACTTGCATTCAACTGTTCTCCATAATAATGTTGTTCTCCATGATAATGTTGTTTTCCATAATAATACTGTTTTCCATAATAATTGTGCTCGTGCAAATGTTACACTATAATTTGTATTCAAACTATTTACCATAAACCTATGAATTTCACTCAACCATTGTGTTGATCCTTTTTAGCATGTTTATCTCAGGTAATTGAGCAACTTATGGCATGGAGTGGCATGGACGTGAAGATGGCTAAAACCTGTTATCATTCATATTTTATGTTTCTAGATTTTGGGACCTGCCTTTGTAAAACTCTAATTTTAAATGAATGATAACGTATCTTTTAAAAACGTCTCTTTTGAGTCGTTTTCTATGATTGTGACTGTTATACTATGAAGTAATACCCTAGATTAGCTTCCGCTGCTATATTGTAAAAATGAGGGTGTTACAGTCTCTTCCACGAGTCATACAAGGATTTTTCCAACATGGGAGGACGGTTGTCCGCACCGGCAATAATCATAAATTCTGCTAATGTTGTCATTTTAAATTGATTGATTAAATGAGAAAAGATAACTTTTTGATCGTTCAGTGATTAGAGGTTGTTGTACTATTATATAAGTAACTTATGTTATTTACTATCGGGTTGTTACAATCATGTCTTCGTCCCCTCATTCTACTATCGTCCCCTCTGATTCTAATATTAATGATGATATTCCACCACCCCAAGTTATTATTGCTCTACCAGCTATTTACCAACCAATCTCCAGTATTAATCACTATCACCCAATGCTATGATTCTCGAGATTTATTCTCTGAGAAGATTTCATCACCTACAGACAGTGAAACCGCCTATATCTCCATCTCATCCATAGGACTCATCACCGTTTAGGTCAATACATCATACCAACTATCCCTTTGATAAGATTCTAGAAAGCTGTAAGCGACACAGAACTCAAAAACAACAAGGAAGAACCACCAGATTGAAGTTTTCTAGAATCCAACCACTAGATGTATGAATAAAGACACTTTTCAAATTTTACTATGTAAATTATATAAACAAGTTATTTATACAAGTGGTGATTCCATTATACCTCGTTGTTTTATAATACCAATCATATATGTCAAGATTGTCTATCCTATAGTATGATTACTCCTATCTTTATCCGAAATTACTATAATTCTCTTACCATTCGATTTTCTCAAATCTTTTTACTTAGAAATACTAAGCCTCCTATTGAATCACTCATTCCATTATTTCCGTATCTATCTCTCAAAGTCTTAAATTCTAAAATTTTCCGTTGTATCCTACAATATCAAAGAATGATCACAAGTCTTTTTATTCTCATACCTTAATCTGTGATATGACTATATCATTTTATGGATTCTCATTCTGTGTTGTCTTGTATATGTTGATAGATGCCTCCCAAGAGAACATCAACATCTGCAGCACCAGCTATGACTCAGGCTACCATCCAACAACTGATTACTGATGGTATTGTTGCCGCCCTGGAAGCACAAGCTGCTGCCATGGCAAATGCCGACAATACCAATAGGAACACTGGACCAGGAGAAATTCCTGTAGCAAAAAGAGGAAACTACAAAGAATTCATAAGCTGTTAACCTTTCTACTTCAATGGTACGGAAGGAGCTGTTAAACTCATTCGCTGGTTTGAACGGACTGAATCAGTATTTTCTCGTAGCAATTGTGCTGAGGAAAACAGAGTGACATTTGCTACTGGTACCCTGACCGACGATGCCTTGTCCTGGTGGAATGCATACGCCCAAACCTATCAGAATAGAACAAGCTAATAGGATCACATGGACTGAATTGAAAAGGCTCTTAACCAATAAGTATTGCCCTCGAACTGAAGTCAAGAAAATGGAAGATGAATTTTACAACTTGGTTGTGAAAAGAGATGATCTCAAGACTTATGTTAGAAGATTCTAAGAATTAGCAGTCTTATGTCCAAACATGGTGCCAAATTTTGAGAAACTTATGGAAGCTTTCATAAGGGGACTGCCCCAAAGCATTGAAGGAAACGTTACTGCTTCAAAACCTTAAACTTTGGAGGAAGCTGTCAACATAGCCCAGAGGCTAATGGACCAGATACTAAAGCGTAATTCTATGCAAGAAACCGATGATCATAAAAGAAAGTTTGAGGATAAAAGAAACACCAACAACGACAACAACAACTACCCTAATAATCGTAACAATAACAAATACCCCCAATGAGCATAAACAACAATAACCACTAACCACTACCAACAATCGCAAACAATAAACCACAACTACCAAGATAACCGCAACAATAACAACCGCAACAATTATCATCACCAACAACAAAATAGAAGGCAGGAAACCTTCAAGGCTAATGGAAACCATGGATATAATGGACCTCATCCCCTCTATAGGAAGTGTACACTACATCACACAGGACCTTGTACTGTTAGATGTCAGAATTGCAACAAAGTAGGCCATCAGACTAGAAACTGTAAAAACTAAGAACTTCTGTTTCCAAATATCACTCTATCACTTACTCAAATCCCCTGTAGTGAAAGGTTCTTTGTTCCAATGTCGGGCAATCATCATTTTCCATTTCATGAGGATTAAAATATTCGCCTTCCTGAATAGAGCTTACCATGTAAATTTTTTCAAGAGGAACCCTAGAGTGACATATTTCTCTATTCATATCAAACTTTACCTTTTCATTTCCTACTATAACAACCGGTAATTTTCTAGTATTTCATCAATGTAATATCTACTTACTATGTTAAGTACTACTTTTTCACGGAAATAAAATTTTTGTTTCATTCCATTACATTACGTATCATAGTTTACATTTCTAAAGTAAACGAGCTCACGCAACGACCTATGCCTATTTCTATCTATGTTTACATCAAGCAAACATCATAACATGTCAAGTTAATGATCTATTATCCATTGTATCATATATGTTATCTATTTAACGTAGTTCTCATGACATTATCATCAAATGAACATAAACCGTTAACGTTTATGCCTAAACCCTAATTATATGTAAAATATACATATAATTTTAATGTACAAGCAAACAAGGCATATGTATAAGTAATATAGCATCTTATTTGAATATATCTTCCCTCCAAAATAAGGTACAAGTCCTTTAAAGTATAATATACAAGCTTTTAAGCACAAATCTAAATAAGCCATTTTAACTCCGTTTTTCTTAAAGATTTCGTTCAAACTAATCAAACTAAGTTATAAGAACTTAATACTCGACATTACATTTCATTTCCCTTGCTTATTACCCCAATGTACATGAAATAAAAACCAAGAAACCCTAAACCCTAACCCGTTCCAAAATAGAAACACGACACCACGTTTTCTAGTTAAAAACTTTGATATTAACATAAAACCTTTATCCTAAACCCTAATCCTAACCCTAATATTAATACTAAACCCTAAACTACCTTAATCCTAAACCCTAATTCACGAATTAAACCCTAAAACCCTAAACCGTGACCCATTAAACCCGACACACCTATTTTTCTCATTTTCTACCCATTTAGAATTTACCATGCACCCAAGCACCTCAATGAATCTCCTACTTCTTCCCCAAGCTGTTTACAAGCACCACAACCCATCACTTGGACACCAAAGAAGCCACATCACCTCCTCGTTGTCCATGTTAAGCCGCAGCCACCTCAAACTCCCACAACATCACCACCTTGCAAACCAACCTCTTCTACCCTTGCATACATACCCTTATAGCTTCCATGAATCAGCCCTCACTAGCCTTAACACTAATCCATGTCCCTAACTTGGCCTCTAAGATATTCGAGTACTATAAATTAGGACACACCCTATTCATTCAATCTCACACCTCAAATCTTTCTATCTTTCCATCAATGGAGTTCTAAGCTGATCAAGAGCAACAAGTGAAGTCCTAAGAGTAGAAACAAAGCAAAGAAATCAAGAAACGAAGCCCCGAAGTTGTTATTCTAGGCGTACGAGTGCTAAAGAAACATTTCGACCCATTTTTGAACCATTAAGCTCAAACACAGGTTCTATAAGTTCCATTTCTGTTTCAATAATTTCATAATGTTCATATGATCATGTTCATACTCTTGTTAAAGTTTTAGAACTCAAAATTCATTTGTTTTCCTTTTTGATCCAAAACCATAACTCATAAACCCTAAATTCATGTTTTTGATTAATCTAAAAACTATTATGGTTAAATATTGTTATAATCTATCATAATAAGTTAAACTAATGTTATTATAAACTTTTTATTAAGTCTTGAAAGTATTTGAATTAAAAACCTACGCGTTTTCATTTTTAAACCCTAGTTTGACCCGTTTTGATTTCTAGCTTAACGAATCATTAATCTAAACTTTTGTTATGTTAAAACATCTTATTTTAGCTTATATTAAAAAGCTATAACCTGCAAATATCATTTGGAGTCTTAAAAATAGCTTGCATGCAAATTTGGACTAAATATGTAATTATTTTCATGCATAGGGGTATATATCGTAACTTTCTAAAACTTATAACTAAAGAAACTCAAAATGTCATTTTATCAAAGTTATAACTATAGGGGTCTATTATGTCACTTTCAAAAGTACAAGGTTTACTTTGTACATCTTTTAAACTAGAAGGACCAAACTTGTAAAAGTGAAAACGACAAGGGTATATTTTGACATTTTTCATTCTTAAGGGTCTAAAATATAACATTTTGAAAAAGTGTAAAAATGTGTTCAAAACCTTATAAGACATAACTTTAATTAACGCTTGATGTGCTTATCATTTCCAGTTATTAAGCAAGACGCTTAAAACCGATTATGTTATAACTATTATATAATTCATCATTAATGTGCTTTTAAAAATCCTATCCCGAATCTATATCGTACCACAATACTAGGGAGCTTCATATTAAGGGGTTTCATCTTGGTATTACGTTCTGACTGAGTTGTTGGGTTTACGATTTAAAGTGCCCTAGCTCCTCAAACGTTTACTGAATGACCTCTGAATTATGATGGCCCGAACGGTGATACAATACTCCATAATAATTCAATCAAAGATATACATTATACTTTATAAAGTTTTGAAACATAACAATCAAACTAAGACTCGACATATTATCCCAGGTTACGTGACGAAGCTGCTTTCTTTCAATCGATATTCTGAACTTTCCCGCCCGAGTAGATAACATCGTACCACCATACGGACGTCTTTCACTTGATATACTTTTGCCATCAATCAGATTTCCCTATTCTGTTAAGGTGAGTTCATAGCCTCGCTTTTCAATCTCTTTAATGTTTTCATAAACCCGCGAGGGGGATACATGCTTATTTACAAACTCTTTTACATACTCGTTTATCTTATAACAATGTGATTACTTTTCAAAGACTTAATGAGTTCATAACCTCACATTTCAATCTTTTGAATACTTTATAAACCCGTATAAACCATGAATGCAAGTATTTTCTGTATGCTATCCAGATATATTATTGCCTAAGTAGCTTCCAGTGCCATTATTTCCATATCATGAACCATTAATTGCTTACGAGTGAGCGCGAATATTGTGAATAGATCTATTGGGGGTGACGACTCCCGTTTGTATACCCATTCATAGGGTAGCCAAACGCACTATATTTGACCTAATGGGTAACCTTGGCAAGTTACCTTTTCCATGGGGACATTTGTTCCTCAACCAATGTCACTACAATGATTTTCCTTGTTAACGTATTGGTGTCATGAGCTTAAGTGCAATAATAATGTTACCATTTTTACCATGTATAAATATTATTCGTAGCAATTTAATAGCAATTATGATGACTTGCATTCAACTGTTCTCCATAATAATGCTGTTCTCCATGATAATGTTGTTTTCCATAATAATACTGTTTTCCATAATAATTGTGCTCGTGCAAATGTTACACTATAATTTGTATTCAAACTATTTTCCATAAACCTATGAATTTCACTCAACCATTGTGTCGATCCTTTTTAGCATGTTTATCTCAGGTAATTGAGCAACTTATAGCATGGAGTGGCATGGACTTGAAGATGGCTAAAACCTGTTATCATTCATATTTTATGTTTATAGATTTTGGGGCATGCCTTTGTAAAACTATGATTTTAAATGTATGATAACATATCTTTTAAAAACGTCTCTTTTGAGTCGTTTTCTATGATTGTGTCTATGATTCATGAAGTAATACCCCAGATTAGCTTTCGCTTCTATATTATAAAAATGGGGGTGTTACATGTATTACATCGTTATGGATGTATATATATGATTTTGTCGGCCTTGTTGGTTTACTACTATTGGTAAAGATTACTAATCCTTTTCTTTAGCTTATTCAAGTTAAGGATCGAGCAATCACATATGTCTATTCCTTCGTTATAGATGTGTATGTGTGATTTTGTTACCTTTTCTGGAATATTGGTATCGATAGAGATCGAAAAGAATGATCAACCCTTAAACGTTAACCCAATCTACCCTTTTAGACTTGTCACTCCTTAGCTTTAGTGGTGGAGATGTGTATCCTTGTCAAGCTTATGATAGAATACTGGCCACGACCGAGCAATTGAGCGAATTAGTTAAATGTTACCACACATATTAGCTGAGTGATTTGAGTGTTTTCATTTTTCCTATTTGTGAGGTGTTTGGTTGTGTGCTAGTAATTAATCAAAAAAAAATGCTTAAAGGAAAAATCTTAAACCTTGGTTTAGGATACATTTTCATAAGTTTTCTAAAGTCTACTTGAGGACAAGTAGGATTCAAGTGGGGGAATATTTGATGACATCAAATAATGTCTATTTTATAGCATCATTTATCCCAACTAAATGTCTCGTTTTATATTATTTATGCATGAATTGGTACTTAATCGGTTATAGTTGTTATTTTTAGTAAATATCGAGCGATTGGTGAAATTTAACTAAAAGGCGCGCATTTTGGAGCTTAAATAAAGAAATCAAGAATCTGTTGTTTTGTTAACCAATACGCCGTATCCATCAAGGAAGATACGGCGTATCTGCGCTTTAACTTCACAAGAAACCACGAAGACTTAAAGACCAATATGCCGTATCCATGAAGATTCATACGTCGTATCCACTGGCGGTTCATGAAATATTTTGGAAGACATTTATTGTGGTCCCCACTCGAAGAAAACCCTAATGCGCCGTATTAAAAACATCCAATATGGTGTATCGACCAAATTATAGAGGCTATAAATACTGAACCCTAAATATGAATATAGTGTGCAAAAAAATATACCGAAGACTGAGAAGAAGGCATTAACCACCAGGCTTGACTTTTAGAAGAAATGAGAAGCTACGAAGGTCTCGCAACACCCTTCAATCTATTGGAAAACCCTTGTAAATTCTTATACTCTATATACGTGTTCGGTTTTTAGTATCATTCATTAACTTGGTTAGGTTACCTTAATCGTTTGTCTATGACATTTATATTCGTTACAATGGTCCTTTAGGTATTAGCAATGTTTATGATAATTTAAAGTTTGGTTTATGTTTATCTCGATTGCATCTTATAAGTTGTGTGTTGCTTTATCAATTTATACTTGTTTATGTGATTAAATATGCGACCTATAATTCAACTAGATCTAGAAAACAGACCAAGTGGACTTGATGTCGAGATAGCTCTCCATATTGCGATTTAAATATCTAGAGTAACAAGATCATAAATATTGACCTGTCTTTGCCTTTGGTTTAGTGAACAAGTTAGACTAGCAGGTGACCTAGGATCAACAAATAACAGTATTATTCCTTGGGTAAAGATCTGAATAGTGGACTACTAGTATATAAAGAGTCATTAATCAGTAAGTTAGTAAAGTCTCGATGAGCTAGGATTCAATAAGATCATCATTATTGTTTTCTAAGATAGATTATAATCAACCATGATTGCTTTATGCAGATGTGTTTAATTGTGACAGAATTCGCATGTCTTGGTTTTAGAAAGAAGTACCGCCTAAATCTGGGAATGATATAACAAAAACGAGATAAGACAATCATTGCACTTATAAACTAAAACCTGCATTTTATTAGATTAAATATGGTTAATACGTTTTCCTTACAATAGGCTTGATCGCTTCTCTATCTTTTAAATATCAGCTTGTGTGTGTTAATCGCCCAATCTCAATCTAGGTAAACCAAAACTCGTGCGAGTCTCTCAGACTGAAAACCCTCCTTTTTTGCCATTAGTTTTAGGTATAACTTAAGTATAACATAGAATAAATTAGGCCTAACATAAGTAACTAAAATACTAATAAAATTAGGAGCTAACTCTCTCGCTTTTAGTGATTGACACCCTACTTACCAACGAAACTACAACTGATCGGGTACACTGCCCGTTTGTGTTGTTTTAGGTATAGTCGGCAAAATATAAATAGTAAAACTTGATAATAAATAATACCTACGCACAACGTCACATCAAGTTTTTAGCGCCGCTACTGGGGTGTGAATTGTTTAATTCTTGTTTTTATTAGTATTTTTATTTTAGATCTATGATAACTTAGATTAGAGTAAAATTTTGTATAATTATGTATCTTATTTGTTTAATTCAGTAGATTAGTTTGCATTGTATAATTTTTCATATTTGTTTTTCTGCATTGTTTTTCTTTTCTGTAACTGTACTGGTCGAACAACCGATACGGCGTATTCACTACATTGAATACGACGTATCTCCCTTTCGTAGCCAATACAGCGTATTCTGTTCAACATATCAATACGGTGTATTCAGTCAATTGAATACGGCGTATCAATCATCTAATACAGTAGCAGATTGTACTTTTCGTATTCCATTCTCATTTGTAGTTATCTGTATTTTCTCTCTTTTGAGCCTATCCTACTAATTGTTTATCCTCTGTTTCAGGAGTGCATAACTAGGAGTTCAACTAAATCTTTACGCCTTTTGAAGAACCAGAACGAGTACTTCATTCAACAAGGAGGCTTTTCAAGACAACGAGTCTTGACTATTCGAGTTCACCTGAATTCGATTTATTTTCTGATCCTGAGAATCAGAGTGAAGAAGAAGTTACAGAAGCAATGGGGGAACCAACTATGGAAGAATACATGATGAAGCCCGGAGAAGACTATGGATCGAGAATTGCTAGGCCCAAGATTGATGATAAAGCTCCCAAATTATAGTTTATCAAATTCACTACTATGATTGGTATCAATTGAAACAATAGAACAATCATGTAGGTTTCAAGTTTTTTACACAATATTTTAAACTTTCCTAGTGTGTCATCTTTAGATTCTCGAAACATAACCTAAGTTTAGTTTGCGTGATCACCAACGATCATCAAAGTGTAGAAGTTACCTCCATTACTTTGAATAGGTAATGGACCAAACAAATTTAAGTGTAACAACTATAAAACCCTAGTAGTTGACATTTCATTCCTAGTCCTATTGTTTTCATTACATTGACTTCCTAGACTGCACATATCACAAAAGTGCCTTTCAAAGCTCAACTTTGATAAGTTCCTTACTAGCTCTTTAGAAGTTAAGTTTTGAAATAACCTCATATTGTCGTAACCTAACCTCTTATGCCAAAGCGTTCAGTTATCAACCATTGATGTAAGAAAAATTTGTTCTTTTGAGTTATCTCCTAAATTGCATGTATATAGACCATTTCTCTTATGACCTTCAGCTAGTGTTTACCATTTTTACTAATAGTACAATCTACTTAAGTAAACTTAACTACACAATCATCATCACACATTTGACCTACACTAATCAAGTTAAAAGCTAGACTACTAACATGCTCAACATTGATAATTGTAATTGAGTCATGAGAAATATTACCTCCAACGATGACCTTTCCCTTTAGGTTGCTCCTTAATACGACATGTCCACCATCATACTCCGTATACGTAGTAAACAATTTTGTATTCCCGATCATGTGTTTAGTGTATCCACTAACCACAATCCAATCATTCGTTCATAGATCACATTTGAGGAAAACCTCTTGAGAGCCTACCGCCATAAGACATGTTGCGTCCTTTTGTGGTTGATCGCCGTCTTCGCTATCGCTCCAAGCTCCTCCAGGAAACGCCTTGTTCTCTTTGGGCTTTAGACGCTCACCAATGAAGTGACCTTCTCACCTGTAATTATAACAACTACGCTTTTGTCTTGAACTTCTGGCACCTCTACTCCCAAGACCAGTTCCACGACATTTTCTAAATCTATTACCCTCGCTACCGAATTGATTTCCACACTCGAATCGATTGCCTTTGACAAAGAACATTCAGAAGTTCCTCGCCATCAAATTGAACTCTTCATCTTCGTATTTAGCACCTCCTCCTTGAATATTACTATCATCACTAGTTTGTTCCCTAGTGACTTTAGGTTTTAAATATAATGACTTAACATTTTATTTGGTTGTCTTAGAAACTACACCATCATTTTCTTAGACCATTTCATAAATTTTAAGGTTGCCAATTAGCATTTCAAGAGGAAGTGTAGCCAAGTCCCTGGCTTCTTCATTGGTCATAACCTTGGCCCTCCATTTCAACAAGAGTTGTAGGAAATACAATATCAATCACACACAAGATAATATAGAGTTTTAGAGAGAGATAGAGTTGGGTGGAAACTAGAGAGAGATAACTTAAGAGAAATAACTTAGTGTATAATGATAATCATAGTTTCACCACCACATCCCTAGAGCTAAGGCTTCCTTTTATAGGACAAGGAGCCTTTACAACTTCCCTATACTAGGCGGTGTGGGATAATATATCAAGCAACTACATACACGACAACTTACGACCTAAGACTTAATATGACCATGAGTGACTGACACATTCTATAATCCTTATATTATTCCCCTAAGGCATAGTCACTCAGGCCTTACAAATAATCTAATGTCGCCTGTCTTTAGTCTTCAACCAAGGTAGATTTCAAGCCTTCACATCTTTCTTCACTCCTTGAGAACCCCCTTGATCTTTTTCACCATAGTATCAGAACTTCTGATGTCTCTCTCACTCCACTCTCGATCATTAAAACACTTTTATGACTTTCCAACTCTGTTTAGTCTGAGAATATTTTATCTAGTAGATCTTGTATGTCTTTTAAGGTTCCATTACAAAACTAAAATACTTAATAGAGCCCCATAAACTTTTTCAACCTGCATTTTCCTTTATAAATTACTCTAAATGGTCTTGGCCACATTGTATAAGTTGGATAGTATTTAATCCTTGGGATGCTCATCTCTAGCTTGGTGATATTGAGACACGTTTGATAACTTTCGACATCTTCAATTGTCTTCTTGATAACAACACTTATCATTTATTTGAAGTAAAGATTTTAGCAGATCATATTTTGTTGGTCCTTCAAGATTATGCAGTTTTCCTTTAACCTTGGGCACATACATGTCCTCAATGTCATTCAGATTTAAATGGATGAAATCAGACTCCTTAAATGTGTATTCCTTTTTATCATCTCTTACAACAGTAATACTATCCAAGAACCTATATCCGAACTGATGATCTACTTTAACTTCCTTTACAAACATTATCATTGAGTCTGAGTACACATTACCCTTTGTCACATGCACTCTTTTGCCCTTATAGAAGAGTTTTAACATCTTTGACTAGTGATGAATTCCAAGCACAACATCCTCATCATATTTAGCAATCGTCTTCATGAAGAGACTGTCGATGTCTTCTTCTATCCACCTGATATTGTACTATATAGCTGGACGCTTTGTAATAGACATGGCGTGCTTCCTTTCCTTATTCTCGCTCTTCAAGTATTGTAGGTCTTTGTTGAAGAAGTGTTTAATTGGTATTCTTCGACCATGTCAAGGTCTAACCAGTGGCAGTGGCTTGTTGTACTTGGCTACTAACTCTTGATCTTTGAGATTTGACCGCCATGAGACATGTTGCGTCCCTTTGTGGTTGATCGCCTTCTTCGCTATCACTCTAAGCTCCTCCAGAAAATGCCTTGTTCTCTTTGGGCTTCAAACACTCACCAATGAAGTGACCTTCTCCCCCGTAATTATAACAATTGCGCTTTTCTGGCACCTCTATTCCCAAAACCGTTTCAACAACCTCTTCCAAATCAATTATCCCTACTATCAAATCGATTTCCATGCTCGAATCGATTACCTTTAATGAAGAACTTTCAAAATTTGCTCGCCATGAAATTGAACTCTTCATCTTCGTCTTCATCACCTCCTCCTTGACTATCATTATCATCACCATCTTGTTCCTTAGTGACTTTAGCTTTTAAATATAATGACTTAACATTTTCTTTGGTTGTCTTAGAAACTACGCCATCATTTCTTACACCATTTCATAAACTTTAAGGTTTCCAATTAGCTCGTTAAGAAGAAGTGTAGCCAAGTCCTTGGCTTCTGCATTGGTCGTAACCTTGGCCCTCTATTTAAATGGGAGTTGTAGGAAATACAATATCAATCAAACACAAGATAATATAGAGTTTTAGAGAGAGAGGGAGATAGAGAGAGAGTTTGGTGGAAACTAGAGATTTAAGGAGAGCTTTAGAGAAATAACTTGGTATATATTGATAATCATAGTTTCACCCACCACATCCCTAATGCTAAGGCTTCCTTTTATAAGATAAGGAGCCTTCACAACTTCCATATACTAGGGGGTATGGGATAATACATCAAGCAACTATGTACATGACAACTTATGACCTAAGACTTAATATGACCATGAGTGACTGACACTTTCTGTAATCCTAACAATCTCCCCCTAAGGGGTGGTCACTCAAGCCTTACTAATAATCAGATGTCGCATGTCTTTGGTCATCTACCAAGGTAGATCTCTAGCCTTCGCATCTGTCTTCACTCCTTAAGAACCCCCTTGATCTTTTTCACCATAGTATCAGATCTTTTGACGTCTCTCTCAGTCCACTCTCGATCATTCAAACACTTTTATGACTTTCCAACTCTATTTAGTCTGAGCATATTCTCTAGATAATCTTGTATATCTTTTAAGGTTTCATTACTAAACCTAAATACTTCCTAGAGCCCCATAAACTTTTTCAACCCGTATTTTCCTTCATAAATTACTCCTAATGGTCTTGG
>BQNB010026692.1:0-58334 GCA_026074375.1 Tanacetum coccineum | reverse complement strand
GAGTCCTGAATGCAGTCTTGGGAATGTCTTCTTCTCGAACCCTCAACTGGTGATACCCTGACCTCAGATCGATCTTTGAATAAATACTCGACCCTTGCAGCTGGTCGAATAGGTCATCGATCCTTGGGAGTGGGTAACGGTTCTTCACTGTTAGTTTGTTCAATTCCCTGTAATCTATGCACATCCGGAAGGACCCATCTTTCTTCTTTACAAACAGAACCGGAGCTCCCCAGGGTGAGGAACTTGGTCTTATGAAGCCTTTGTCCGTAAGTTCCTGCAGTTGCTCCGCTAGTTCCTTTATTTCGGATGGTGCTAATCTATATGGTGCCCGTGCTACAAGTGTAGCACCCGGTACCAAATCGATTCGAAACTCAACTTGTCGAGTGGGTGGTATACCTGGCAAGTCCTCTGGAAAAACTTCAGGAAATTCTTGAATAACTGGCACATCTTCAAGTCGTTTCTCCTTTGACTTGTCTTCGTCTTTGGTTGCGGTGATATTTGCTAAGAATACGTGACATCCCTTCGTTAAATACTCTTGAGCCTTAGTACACGAGATGATGTTTAATCGGGTCCCGTGTTTATTGCTGCTTCCGTCACCACGAACGATTAAAATTTCGTCTCCAAAAGGAATACGAACGATCTTTTCCGCACAGACAATAACGGCATGGTACTTTGCCAACCAATCCATACCAATTATCACGTCAAAACTACCTAGTTCTACGGGCATTAGGTCTATGTTGAAAGGATGATTTAAGAGGTTTAACGTACAACCCCGGATAATAGTGTTTAACCCAACTATTCGCCCGTCGGCTAGTTCGACATTATAATCATGATCTAATGCAGTTTGGAGTGATAATAATTCGAGAGCTAAATGCAGTAGATACAAAACTCCTATCGCTCGTATCAAATAAAATAATGCAATATACGGTTTGTTTAGGAGAAACATACCCGTGACGACATTGTTGTCCGGGTTTGCCCCTGCATTGCCCACGGCATACACCTTTGCCTGAGCCTTGGCATTTTCCAGCCTGATACTCCCGGTTGTTGTTGTCCCTTCCATTTGGACAATCCTCTTGAAATGCCCTTGAGCACCACATTCAAAACAAGCCCTCTGATTAGCCCCAGTGTTGACATTTGGGGGACTCCTGCAGTCACGAGATACATGACCAAATCGGTTGCACTTGTGGCATTTGGGAGCACAAGGACCATCATGGTGATAGTTACATTTGGGACACAGAGGTCTAGGCCCTCCGTATGGTCTCCTGTCACCATTTCCTGCGGCATAAGCTCTTTCTATTTGTGTATCTTGTTTTGGTTGCTGAGATTCGAGGTGTGTCCTCGGCGGTGTCATCAGACTTTCTTTTGTTGTCAGCCTGACGTTCAGCCCAAGTGTTGATCTTTTTGTCCATGAGTTCAGTGGCGAACTCAATGGCATCCTGCATAGTTTTTGGCTTAGTTTGCCCCAAAAAAAAAAAAAGAATCACACTACCAAAGGATCGTGTCGCAAGCACCGACATATTTCTCAACTTGGTCTATTTCTTCCACACATCCGATCGCACAATTAAGTGCCATTCTTGGAAATGTTGTGCTATAGTTTTTCCACAATCGTTTACCCTTACACCTAGTTAATTCCACATTTCAACTCCATTTCGTAATTTCGCCCCTTGGCAGTAATGTCAGTTATTATCTTATTTCATGTCCTCCATGGCATTGCATGGCAGCGTCAAGGAGTAGGGTCTAACATGGAGTATCCACCATTTAAAGCATTTTCCTTGCAGGTACACTAGCTAAATTTACCCTGGCATGGTCTACTGTATAGTTGCTTATGACTGTAAACAAGTTCCATCTTTCCAACCACTGAGTAGTCCAACAACTCCTCAGTGCCCATGAAGTTCAAGGGTTGACATTGTAGGAGGCCGGTAGGTGCATTCACGATCAACCTGCACAGGCCTTCTGGCACCCTTTCCTGAGATGGGCTATCATGTACCATTCCAGGTTGCATCACGTGCTGCCAGTGCAGCAGTAACGCCTTCGTTAATCATTGCCTGAATTTGGGCATTGTGACAGATGTAGTGGGTATGATGTGTCTAAATGAACCTGTTGTCGTGTGCACTTAGGATAACCTCGTGGTCCTTCTCTTTGGTGCATTTTTCTTTTCTTTAAAATCACAAGAAAACATAATACCCTTAGTTCATAAAATCATCACTATGCTATGACATAACATATACACATTAAATAAAACGAGATCACATCACACAGTGAAATGTACAACTGTTATTGAAATTAATCGTGGTATAACCAAATCGACATTCATTTAATATAAATTCGATTTCATAGATAACGTAATCCATCCATTTCATATATAACTTGGAAAAACATACATGTTTGGTTCAATACAAGATGATTTACTAACACTAAGGTTAGCAAGACAAAAGAAACAACCTAAAGCCATACTAGCCGGGATATACCCGTAACACTTAGTATGTTGTACAAGGTAGATAATACCTGAAAAAAAGACCTATACTGGGTAGCTAAACAAAACAAAGATCTATACAGTCTGCTAGCTGGGAATAACCCTTAATACTTACAGGCTGCATACATAGCTTCAACATACCAAATCTAGAGCTGCTACCAGCCTCTCCTGGTGCATCAGGCTGTGCCGGACCTTTTGCGGGTCCATGCTGCCTCTGAAACTCGACCATCTGTGTCTGTAGTCCTTTCAGCAACCCACACTCGTCTTAGTACAACTGAACCTGTCTCATTGTGATTCTGAAATTCTAAGGCTTTGTTTTTAAAAACTTATCTTTTTAGTCTTCATAGTCTTCATATTCTTCAAGTTCTTTAAAGTCTTTAAATTTGATAACTTTCTTCATGAAAAGCACTTCAAATCATCCCATGGGTATTGATACTAACTGATAAAATATCAATATCTCATACTGGTACAAATCTATGTTGATGACATAATTTTTGCTTCCATTAATCCAATCCTTTGTGATAAATTTGCAAAATTAATGAGCAAACGTTTTATGATGTCAATGATGGGACAAATATCATTCTTTTTTGGACTTTAAATTTCTTCAAGTCCCAGAGGCATCTTTATTAATCAATCTAAATATGCTATTGAAATGCTCAAAAAGTATGGTTTAGACCAATGTGATGTTGTTGACATCCCCATGGTGGGACAGTCAAAACTAGATGAGGATCCAAATGGGACTCCAGTTGACCCAACTCGTTTTCGAGGAATGGTCGGATCCCTAATGTACCTCACAACCAGTCGCCTTGACCTAGTATTTGTTGTCTGCATGTGTGTTCGGTACCAGGCAAAGCCTACCGAAAAGCACTTAACTGCGGTAAAACGGGTCTTTCGGTACCTAAAAGGAACCATTGATATAGGTCTGTGGTATCCAAAGGACACCGATTTTAATCTAACAGCTTTTACAGATGCTGACCATGCAGGTTGCCAAGATTCAAGACGTGGTACATCGGGAAGTGCACAATTTCTAGGAGAAAAGCTTGTCAGCTGGTCATCCAAGAAATAAAAATGTACCGCAATATCAACAACTAAAGCAGAGTATACATCCTTGTCCGGTTGCTGTACTCAAATCCTATGGATGCGGTCTTAGTTAGCTGAGTATGGATTGCACTTCAACAAGATCCCATTGTACTCGAACTCAAAAAGCGCCATTGCTTTATCTTGCAACACAGTGCAACACTCCAGGACGAAACACATCGCAATTCGCTACCACTTCATTAAAGAGCAAGTTGAAAATGAGGTTGTTGAGCTATATTTTGTTAAGACCGATTATCAGCTGGCAGATATCTTCACTAAAGCACTCGCGAGAGAACACTTCGAATTTCTGATCAACCGCCTGGGCATGTAGAGCATTACGTCGGAAGAGCTGAAACATCTTGCAGAATCAGACGAAGAGTAATTCTTCACTTATCCTTTGTACTATATGTATCATAGTTTATTAAAAATGAAAATCTTTTAGTAGACATTGAGTAAATTTTCATTTTTCAAAAACCAAATACAAAAATATAAAATTTCAAAAACAAAATGTAAAATCAGAATTTTTTTTAAAAACCATAAAATATCTTCTTGACATTTCTTTTAGAATCGATAATATCAACGACCTTAGAAATGTCATTCAATAACGACACGGGATTGAAGATAAAGTTCTACTGAAAGTTTAAAATATTTTAAAACATGTCATCTCAAATTTTCTTATGGCTTGTTATTAGATTTCAGATAGCAACTCGGTCCTTAAAGAAAAGGAAATTGTACGCTTCAGTGCAGTTATCCTTAACAACGAAAAGAAAAGTCTTTTCGGTCTTGAGTTTAAAGATTCAAAACATTCAAAGTTTTAAAACTCAAGAATATGACTTGTGTATATTTTGCTACACAACTCGCACTTTCTGAAAAGGAAAATGTACGTCAAAAAGTGCATTTTGTCCTTAAAAGATTAATTTTCTTTATCTCGAGCAATTTTCCTCAAAATGTGTATCAAACATGCTCGAGTTGAACAAATTAATCAAAAATGCTGGAAATAAAATCAAAATCAGTTTTGTCATTTAAATGGAAAAGATTTTCAAGAAAATTCAAACGCTCGAACAAATCTAAGAAATCTTTAAATAGACTACGGTCTTTGTTCGAGGGGGAGAACGAGCCTTTATATGAAAATTTCCAAAAATGTTCAAAAATAATT
Organism: Tanacetum coccineum; assembly: GCA_026074375.1. Taxonomy (NCBI): domain Eukaryota; kingdom Viridiplantae; phylum Streptophyta; class Magnoliopsida; order Asterales; family Asteraceae; genus Tanacetum; species Tanacetum coccineum. Next base: position 53,628 of record BQNB010026692.1, on the reverse strand, counting down.
CATCAGAATCAAATTGGAATAAACGATCAAGAGATTTTGAACACTCAAACAAATTCTACAACTCTTTAAATAGAAAACGGATATTTTTTGAGGGGGAGAAATTACTTTCACAATCAAGAGATTTTGAACGCTCAAACAAATTCTACAACTCTTTAATTAGAAAACGGGTATTTGTTTGAGGGGGAGAAATTATTTTTAGAAAATTAAATTTATCAAAAAGAATTGTGAAAATGATTTTGGAAAAATGTTTAAGTTAATTAATTGGTTATCATTTGAGGGGGAGTTAATGAGATTAACTCCGGAACTAAGTTTGCAAAATAGGTTTAAATCTTAAGGGTAATTATTGTAACTTTAATTAGTTATCTATCATTAGGACCAAAAATGTTAACTAGTTTTATATTTAAGGTGTTAGAGGTGATGCTTAAACTTTAGGCTTAGTTTAATAGAGTTTAAAACCTCTAGGGACTAGTTTTGCCAAAAATCGAATCCCTTCCCTTTTATACCCTTATAACCGATCCATACACACACTCTTAACACATTTCACACAAAAAAAATCCTCCCTCTTTCTTTCTTCCTAGAATTGGCTAGCACCACAAGACCAAATAAGAAACCATTTTTGATCAAAAGGTAAAACACGAAAGTCAAGAATAATCATCTTCTAATCACTATTGTAACAAGAATTCTTTCATCTTTTTATAAATCTTGAAAAATCAAAGTTTTTGATTTAGGGTTCATAAAAATTGAAAGTGTTTAGATGTTAAATTTTCTTGAGGGTTTTTGTAGATAATGATGATACTAGACTTGTGTTAACTCGAATTTAAGTGAATCATTGTTTAAATTGATCAAAAAAGGGGGTGTTTGTTGCGTTTTTCCAACCGAACTAGGGGTGTTAACGAGTCGAGCTTTTAACGAGCTACTCGAGTTCGAGCTCGTTTATCTCGAGTCGAGCTTCAAAGTTATCGAGCTCGATTCGAGTTCGAACAAGAAATGGTGCTCGATAAGTTTTACGAGTCGAGCTTATGAATCTAATATTTTGCTTGGCTCGTTCGAAAGCTCGTTTAGTTATTCAAGTCGAACGAGCTAAACGAGCTACTCGAGCTAAACGAGTCGAACGAGCTAATCGAGCTAAACAAGCTTTAAGATATTATATTATAGAAATTTCAAGAAATGCTAATATTATAGTTGAAGTTAATTGCATAACTTAATTTGTCAAAGTTTATTTTGCATAAAGCCATATATATCAAGTTCATCTCCTTTGTTTCCTTAGGCACTTATTTATATAGCTTCTTTTCTTTCTTCACTTTCCTCCCTCTTTCCATGTGGGATACAAATCATACAATAATGTTTCTGCTCTTTTATTTACTATGAAACATTTTAACACATTAGCACTATATTAAGTGCATGTAAAAACAATCTTAAAGATATACGAGTAATTTATCATATTTCTAAAGTTCATATATACATATTTAATAAAATATTTCACCATTTAGATAACAATTTCATTATCAAATACATGTTCATTTCAATAATAGTTTGTAGATATTTGATTATGCTGACTAGTTGTACCATTATAAAATGAACATCGCCCTAGTATTTTCAAAAGATTATTTTAGAGTAGTATTAGGTAATATCATGCAATCTTAAAGTTTAGATACTATCTTTATATTATATAAAATTAATCAAATCTTATATGTAAGTTAATTGCTTTTTAAACAACTCAATAATGCGATCAAAAACTAAATATTAAGAAAATAATAGATGATATTTACAACCACAAAAGGATTTTGTCATCTAATAGTTACTCATATCTAATAGTTACTAATAGATATGCCCATCGGTTCACATAATGGTTAGAAGTGACATCGATCTATATGAACGTATATGTGTATGTATACAAATTTTGCTTGTATACTCACAAACAAACATACACATATGCCATATTACGTGTGGACTAATATGGCATATACTCGTGTTTCACCAAATGATTTTTTTAAAACCACATGACTTTCGTTTACATGTTAGGTGTTGAATACTAAATAGACGACATAATACATCTTTATACTATCTCGGTTTATGTTGTATATTCTAAATAATCATAAATAGGATGTTTCGTGTTGATATAAAATTGTTGTTACATATGCCTTAGTGGCTTACATGATATTTTGAAATTTCTTTTACATTGGAATCTTGAAAAATATATGTCTTTCATAACTAGTACTCATAAAAATGTTGATGGATCATATCGATGCATACTAAACAAAATAGGCAAGTCGGAATGAGAAAAAGAGATACAAAATGAAATAGAAATGATTAAGAAATGAGAATATGATATAATATCTTAGATGAGGTAAAACAAAAATTATCCAAGGTTGTATATATTTATATGAGATAAATATATAGTATATAAAATAAAAAATCATAAACCCTAATGGGTGTTAGGGTTTCAGTCGACCTCCCTAAGTAATATGATACATGTTCTTTAAATAATGCCATATGAATTTATCAACATCAGCCTCTAGCTATTAATAACTTATGTGGTAAAGTAAATAAGACATAGCATTAAAAAGCTTATGAGTTTATTTGATTTTGACCTATTTATGTAAGTCAAATCAAATTTGTTAAGGATAAATCACCCCTGTTTAAATTTACAAATATGGGAAGCACGACTTTGTGCACTTGTTGACGGAATAAACGAGACAATCATAATAACTCAATCTATTTAATGATCGTAAATGTATTATAAATTTATGTGTACTTGTTTGTTCATTGCGGAATTGAAAATCGTTAAAGTTAATTTCTTAAAGGCAGTAGAAATTATAACACTTTCGTATAGTTGTGATTTAGAAAAAACACAAAAGGATAATTATATAGTATTTGTTAACTAAAACTCCTTACACTAAAAATAAAAAAGAAAGTTAGAAATGAGAAAAACAAAGATGAGAAACAAAATTGTAATATGAGCATACTAGTTTATCCCACATCGATTAAGAGGAAAACCTTCAAAGATGAGAAACTTCATAAAAGAAAAGCCCCATCCATTTATATTAAAAATGACTTGGCTCCACTTGTTCCCAATTAAAATTTGAACTTGAGGAGTCTAAAAGAAAATTAACTCCAAGTTTGGGTTTTCATAAGTTAACTAAAATCTTATTTAACCATTTGAATTGAATTGCATGACCGAACTTGGTTAGGCAGAAAATGGTTATCGAGCTCGAGCTCTCGAGCTGAAAAACGAGCTGCTCGAGTAACTTAAAAAAATTAAAGTTAACTAAACGAGCATCGAGCTCGAACAAATAGATTAATACATGAGCTCGAGTTCCAGCAGGATTTTAAATATTTATTCGAGCTCGAGTCGAGCTCGATCCAAATAATAGTTAATCGAGCTAAGCTCGAATATTTTGAAACTCGACTCGGCTCAGATGGTTAAAACCCCTAAACCGAACCACCCTAAAGGGTGTGTTTATTATGATTATTTGAATGTAATGTGTTTTTTGTTAGCTTAATATCATTAATCTTGCTAGTTGGAACTAAAAAGGTTTAATCTTTAAGTCTTAAACACAAAGACTAGAGATTTTTTAAGGTGAAGATTAAGTGTTTGATAAAATGCTAGTGAAGACTTTGGTGAAATTGGAAGACTCAAGACTTAAAGACCTTAAAGATGAAGACTTAAAGTCCAAAACCGAGCCAAGTAAGCCATGCTCATGGATCAATTGAACCAAGCCAACCTACCAATGCCTCGGTCGGTCACCCTAGTCCAACCGATCTACCAAGATCGGTCGGTCAAGGTCTAACCGATTCTTGGCTAGATCGGTCGCCAAGGTCCAACCGATCCACGGCTCGGTCGATCACCATGAGTCGATCGATCCTCCTCGGTCGGTTAACCATGGACAACCGAACCACCACAAGTCCCAAAGCCCAAGTACACAACCGGTTAAGCCCAACCGAACCCTTAACGAACCGGTTATGACTAAACCATATTGGGTCGATTAAGCCCAAATGGACCGTTCAAGCCCAATATTATTTAGACCAATGTTTAAGCCCACCAATACCATATTATTTTACACGGTTTAAAGGCCCATTGGACCGAGACCAGGTTTGACTTATGTTTAACCCTCGTCTCGCGTTTGACCAAAACAATATATTTTTCACAACATTATAACAACCTACAATTTTCATCAATGTAATATCTATCTATTAAATTAGATGCACTGTAATCTATTATATACCACCTTTATACAGGGAAATTTTTTGCTTTATCTCATTATGCAACGTAACTTGCATCTCTAAAGTAAAAAAAAAAAAAAAACTGAGCTCACGCACCCACATCAAATGCCATCTAAACTAAGATTTACATCATGTAAACAAGCCTAATATGTCAAGTGTCTATATCCTAATATCATTTTACTAAGTACATTATCCATTTAACGAATCATTTACGACGTTATTTCAAAACAACATTAAACGTATTAACGTTACATCAAATCTTAATTATATGTAAGAATTACATATAAAATGAAGAGTACAAGCCTTTAGAATCATGTGTACAAGTATCAATCAATGCACAACATTTTAATATCTATTTCCCTCCTAAATCAATTTTATAACTCTACTAAGCACAAAGTACAAGCTAATCATAGCCTAAAACCTAATAGGTAATCCAAGCTCCTAAACAAACATGTTTAGAACTTTACACCAATTTAAAACACAAAGGTACAGCACTTAATTCAAGACTCCTAAACCCAAAACTATTCTATATCTTAACCTAATACCATAGTTTTAAAAGCCAAAAAAACCCCTAATGAAAACCAAAAACCCTAATTTCATTTTAAAACCCAAAACCTTAAAACTAAACCCCTAAAACTTAATCCAAAGCCCAAACCCTAATCCTAAACCTAAACCTTAAACCTAACACCAATCCCTAAACTAATTAATCCTAAACCCATAACCTAAACAATGGCAACCATTTTACTGAGACTGATGTTGGCTGTCCAAAAATGGCCATGTATAAACTAAATAAATACCTCAAGCTCCTCTATGACTCACCACCACCTTCATCACCATGACCTTACCACCACATCACCATCACTCCAGCACCTTACAAGCACCTCCATCACCACCTTGTAAGCTCATTGTCACCTACTTGTCCTTCTTGTAGCCAAAAACCCTCCAACACCCCACACCTTGCAAATCTACACTTCTAGCTCACAATACTCATCTCTAGGTACCCTTACTCATCTATCTACAGATCTTAATCCCTTCTCCAAGTGTCCTTGGCCTCTAAGGTGTAAAACTTGGGCACTAAGGCTCCATGAGCCCTATAAATAGTCGAATACCCCTTTCCATTCAAATCACACCTCAAAAACTCATATACTCGTCAATGGAGTTCTAACTCAAATCAAGGAAGGTCAAGAGAAGTCCCTAAGCTTAGAATAGAAGCCAAGAAGCAAGATAAACAAAGCCTTGAAGTCGTTACTAGGCGTACGAACCCGAAAATCCCATTTCGACCCATTTCTAGCTCAAGTAAGCTAAGATCTTGTTCCATAAGCTTATAATCTGTATTAGAATGTTCATAATACTCTTAATATCATATATAAACTCTTATTTGAAGATTTGAATCCTTAAACCCATGTATTTTTGATAAAAACCCTAAAAATGACCCATTTTGATTTTCTAGCTAACGAATCTTTTTTCTAAACTTTTGTTACGTTAAAACATCTTATTTTAGCTTATACTAATAAGCTATAACCTGCAAATATCATTTGGAATCTTAAAATAACCTTGCATGGCTTTTTGGACTCAAAAGTTTCTATGCATAGGGTATATAATGTAACTTTTGGAAATTTATAACTAAAGGGGCTGAAAATGTTATTTTCTTAAAGTTATAACTATAAGGACCTATTTTTCCAAGTTTCAAAGTTAAAGGTTTAATATATATATACTTTTTATATAAAGGACTAAACTTGTAAAAGTTTATAAACCAAGGGTATATATTGCCAATTTTGCAAACTTATAAAATATTATATTTTTATATTAATTATAAAAATATATATAAATTATTCTAGCTTTTGAAGAAACTTAAAACTATAATGTATCACATTACTAGGGAGCTTCATGTAAGGGGTTTCATTTGGGTATACGTTTTGACGAGTTTGCTGGATTTACGATTTAAAGTGTCCTGGCTCCTCAAACGTTTACTACATGACCTCTGAATTATGATGGCCCGAACAGTGATACAATATTTCCATAATAAATCCAATCAAAGTGATATTTCATTATGACATAAAACATATCCAATCAAACTAAGACTTGACATATTACCCAGGTTGTGTGACGAAGCCGTTACTTTCATTTCATATACTTTTGCCATCAATCAGATTTCCCTGTACTATTAAGGTGAGTTCATAGCCTCGCATTCAATCTTTTAAATGTTTCATAAACCCGCGAGGGGGATACATGCTATAAACCATGAATGCAAGTATTTTTCTGTATGCTATCCTGATACATTATTGCCTAAGTCCCTACTTTTGCCATTAAGTCCCCACTATCATGAACCGTTAATTACTCGTCGGGGTAAGCGCGAATGCTGTGAATAGATCTATTTGGGACTGGACTCCCCGTTGGTGTACCTATACTGTCGGTAACCAATAGCACACATTTGAATAACTTTACGGGTGTTTTGGCAAAGACACCCGTTGGGGCAATTATTTGTGGTTATTGATTAACCTAAGGCTTCGGTGTCATGAGCTTAGGGCAATAATATTGTTTTCCATGATAATTGTACATGCATGCAATTATTACAAACTATGGGTGTATAACAACGTAACCTACTATTAAACTTGTATTCAAACTACTTTACTTAAACCTATGAATTTCACTCCAACCTTTGTGTTGATTTTTTAGCATGTTTATCTTAGGTAACTGAACATTCTTATGACACAAAGATGGCACAGACTTGAAGATGCTAAAACGTTATCATTCCAACTTTATGGTTTCTCTCAAGACAGTAGCGAGCTTCCAACTACTATCATCTTCTCGATAACTAGACTCTCACACTGAGATCGACACATATAAGCTAATTAACTAATCTTGAGTACCAACAACGAGAATACTCTCATTGTATCTCCACGCATGATCGATCTCAGTCTTACACTACGGACAGTCTGCAGTTGTTCTCATTAGGTACCTACCTACACATCGCGTATCTATCCCCTTAGACAACTTAGCACTCCGAGCTACGCTACACCAGTTCTCCAAGATGACAAGACGTGGGGTTAGCGCTATAACTATCTACTCTCTCTCTGCCTAGACCTGCCTGGACACTACATCTATCTGCGTCATAGTCTATGCCCACTTATACTTACTCAAAGTAATCTCACCTAACACTCCTGCGTAGTCTAAATCTCCATTCATTCCTAGACACGAAACTACTCACACTACACTTCTATTCCTCTTCTCACTAAGTTAGTGGATACAGAATAGTACATTGTGAGAGCGCTCAGACTACTAGCATCCAAAGAACTTACGTCTACAGATCGAAACACAATACCCAGCTAATCTTATACACTCTCTTCTCGAGTACTTATTGAGACAACACACTAAGAATAAAATGAGACCGTCCGCGGAGTGCTATCAAGTCTAATACTAGGGCTAAAGGAATCTCTCGCTATATACTCTCTTTAGAATACACTAGCTCACATTGCACACACGCGGCTATTCGATAGTTCCCACTGTCATATACAGAGAGGCACGTCTCTTCGAGACAATCAAGCTCAGTCACAAACATCAGACGTGAACACAGTGACAGACTCTCACAGCACCACTGACTGTGTCTTCACGACGCGACTCAACTCACGCGCCGGACAGCTACATCTCACGCGTGAGTATGTAGAACATTTAGGAAGCTGACGTTATGATATCACACTAATCAGTGTCTATCCAATATTTTGTCAATCATAGTACTCGAGTGTCGATAGTGTGCGCTAATGTAGGAATGTATTTGATTTCAGTGTACCAGGTCCATTCTGTTCTATCTTAGGGTCTTGCTCGTCTTTTTGTACACTCTTGGATATGTCTCTATTGCTTCATCACACTGCGCAAAGACAGAGGTGCACTGTCACAAGGAGGGATAACACACGCGTGAGATGGTGAGAGCGGGTGGTTCATACTTGTGAGTGTAGTCGGGGTGGCTGGTCAAGGTCACGACGGGATAGGAGAGCCGAACACATATCACACTGTTCTCTGGTATCGGGCACTGAGATGTTGGATCCAGGGAGGGCACTCGGGTTATGAGTCAGCTCACACGGGAGAGCTATAGTAGGTGATCAGGCACGTATGGTGCTACTTATTCAATTGAGGGAGTAGTGTGCTGTGAGAAAGTTGACAGTATGTAAGAGCCTATGAGGGCATTATTCACAGTTTAATGGGGTGCATGATGGGTGAGATGTTGATGGAGGAGGGAATGGTGTGGAGAGTAGGTGAGGATTGTTGAAATGGGAGGTATAGAATGGTGAGAGAATGGATGTAGAGTGTGAGAGTGGTGTGGGGGGTATTTGAGTTGGGTATTTTGATTTTTTTAATGTGGGAGTAGTTTGGATGATGTGTAGAGGTGATAGGTGGATGGGATTTTGTGGTGGTTGTTGTTGGGAATGTGTTGTGTTTTTTGTAAGGTGTTTGTCTGAGGAGGTTTGGGGATGTAAAATGAAGGGTTTGGGGAGCATATTTGGGTTATGGGGGACATTGGTGAATAAGGAAGATGATGGACGTGGTTTTGGATTGAGTTATTGAGGTGTTAGTGGTGAGGAGGAATGATTGTGGAGGGTTAGTAGGAAAATGGTGTGGGATAATGGTACGAGGTAATGTACAGGGATTGGATATTGTGTTTTGGGTGGTGAACGCGGGTGATGTGAGTTGGGGTGGATTTTTTGAATAGTGAGGAGATTAAAGGATGGCTGGGGTGTTTTTAAGATTAATTTGGGGTGTGATACTTAGGTGAGATGGGGGGGGGGGGTGTGTGGGTGGTTTGGGTTGGGTGGGGGGAGGTGGTGTGTGGTGTGGTGGGTTGTTTGATTGGTTTGGTGGTTGGTTTAAAGGTTGAGTATGTGGTTTGTTTTGTAAAGAATTATATGTTAGGGATATGATGGGTGTAGGGTGGAGTATATGTTAGGATTATATGGTGGTTGGTGGAAGTGTATGGTTAGGGATTAAGATGGTGGTTGGTGAAGTATATGTTTAGGGGTTGTATATGTAGAGTTTTAATGATTTATAGAGAGGGGTTTGTGTGGATTAGAGAGGGAGTGGGGGATTAGATATTAGGAGAGATTTGAGGGGGAGATCATTTGATAAGAGGGAGGTTGGTATATGAAGAGATGATTTGTTTGGAGATAATTATAGTAGGGATTTATGGGTAGATAATTTTGCTATATGGAGGGGGTTATATGACTCTTTCTGTTTTTAATGAGCACAAATCTCTCTATTTCGTTGACGCGATAATTTTCACCAATGTTAATTATACAAGCTTTATTAAGGTTTACTTTAAGCTTTATAGTTGGTTGTGGTTGGAGTAACGTCTGCTCTATTGATGTAGTTACTAGTTTTTTTAATGTCTTTACAGTCAGAGTCTGTTTAATTAACATACTACTTCATAAACATTAGAGAGATAAAAGATTTTAAGGATTTATCATTCCAATACTAGCAATCAAATATTGAAACCTACTTCTATCAAAAGCTTTTGTAAGTAAATCTGCAACATTCTTGTCAGTATGGATTTGACCATTTGAATCAATTTCTTATCATTGCAATCTCTAATAAAATGGTGTCTAATCTCTATATGCTTTGTTTTTGAATGAAAAACATGATTTTTAATTATGCAATCTCTAATAAAGATCTTGGTATGCATAAAATTGTACCCATAATCAAGTAATTGATTCTGAATCCAAAGCACTTATCCACAACAACTTGAAGCAGCCACATACTCAACTTCTATTGTGGAATTTGCAACCACTATCTGTTTCTTGCACTGCCATGATATTAATCTACATCCAAGGAATTGACAACCTCCTGTTGTAGACTTCCTATCCAAGCTTGCTCCAGCATAATCACTATCAGTGTATGCTACCAAATCAAAAGGAGAATCTTTTGGATACCAAAGACCCAATTTTGGTTGACCTTTTAAGTACCTAAAGATCCTTTTTACAACATGAAGATGTGAAACCTTTGGGTTGACTTGGTATCTTGCACAAGCACACACTGCAAACATAATATCAGGTCTTGAAGAAGTAAGATACATCAATGAACCAATCATTGATCTATATAAATGTACATCCTACTTTCTCACCATCTAGCATCCTTAGCAAAAGCTTTTTGAGTTTCCATAGGTGTGCTTGCTGTCTTGACATCAGTAAAACCAAATTTCTTCAAAATCTTAGTCACATACTTGTCTTGACTGATAAAAATCCCATCCTCCTTCTACTTTACTTGCAGTCCTAAGAAGAATGTGAGTTCACCCATAGAACTCATCTGAAACTTCTTATGCATCATCTTCTCAAACTCAGTGCATAATGACTTCTTTGTAGAGCCAAAAATGATATCATCTACATACACTTGAAAATAACCTAAAAGAAAAAAAACACATAATCACCTTTATCATTCCTTCTTGTTTATACCCTTGACAACCAATCTTGCTTTATTTTTAATCAAAAATTCCTCTTTCATCCTTTTTATGCCTGAAGACCCATTTAGTGCCTATGGGCCTTTGCCCATTTGGTAAATCCACCAAGGTCCCAAACCTTTGTAATTTAAAGTGTATAATCTCATCCTGATTAGCTTCTATCCACTTGGATCCTGCATGCTTGGATTACCTATTGGGTTTCTACTTATGAGAAAAAGCAGGCAAACAAGCAATTTTCAGGGTGGGTCCGTACGGGTGGGGGGGTCCTTTATGATTGTTCGTGTTAACTGAACTAAACAAACCAGTTCTTATAAATTCTTTGTCATTCTTCTTGTTTGTTCAACTGTATAATCTTTGTGTACTATTGTAGTTGGAATAGGATTGACAGGCATAAATGCATCCAAATTGTTCATGTCAGTCCTCTGCACCGAATATCTTCACCAGCATCTGAATGACATATCTTCCAAAATAGGCATATCTTGGTTACATCTGGAAGTTTTAATGCATGCTTATACTACCACAGCTTAACTTAATTTGTGCTAGCAGCATTACATTGTTTAGTGCCTGTTATTACAGCATCCGGCTCTGACATCTCTTTCACCCTGTTTACTTGGATCACTGCCTTCTTTTCCTGGTTCTTTAGTAATCTTATTTTTAGCATCTCCTAAAGGTTTGAATCCATCATCAGGAGAAATCTTTGAATTTTGAGAGAATAGTAGATCAGCAGTCCACAATGGTAGCAAAATGTAGTCTTTGTCAGGTACTGTCTCCATTCTAGCTTTACTTACATCATCACATGCTTTTGTACCTGCATTATCACTTGCTTTTATATATGTATTACCATTAGAATGATTTCCTGCAATAATTGGCTTATAATTCTTTGACTTTGTTAGTGCATCAATATCAAAAAGCCAATTTGGTCCACTTCCTGCAATATTAGGTGTATTCTCATTAAACTGGACATGCATGTTCTCTTCAACTATCCTAGTTCTACTGTTGAATACTCTAAATGCTTTACTATTGATTGAGTGCCCAACAAAGAATCCTTCATCAGCCTTACCATCAAACTTGCCTAAGTGATCTATGGTATTGAGAGTTGTAACAAGACACCCAAATGGTCTCATAAAGCTTAAAGTTGGTTTTCTACCAAGAAAAAGTTCATAAGTGGTCTTGTTATGAGGCTTAGTTACTAATACCCTATTTTGCACATAGCAAGCAGTATTAACTACTTCAGCCCAAAAAGTAGTAGGTATTTTAGAATCAGCTAGCATTGTCCTAGCAGCCTCAATTAGTGTTTTATTTTTCCTCTCAACTACTCCATTTTGTTGAGAAGTTCTAGCTACACTAAATTCTCTCTTAATACCTTTGCTCTCATAAAACTGATTCATTTCCTTATTATTGAACTCAGTTCTACTGTCACATCTAATTATCTTAACTCTTTGATCTATTAGATTTTCTACTTTAGTTATAAAGGAATTAAGAATGCCACTAGTCTCATCCTTAGTAGCTAGAAAGAAAACCCAACTAAACCTACTGTAATCATTTGTGACAACTAGGCAATACATCTTTTTCATTAAGCTTTTTACAAATGTTGGACCAAACAAATCCATGTGCAATAGATGTAAAGGTTGGCTGATTAAACTTACTGTTTTGGACTTACAAGAAGCTCTATGTTGCTTTCCCTTTTGACATGCAACATAGGGTTATCTTTAAAAAGTTTTAAAGGTAAACCTCTTACAAGATTTCTCTTAACCAGTTTATTCATAGTTTTGAAATTTATATGTCCAAGCCTCCTATGCCAAAGTTTAGATTCATCAGATGTGGCTTTTGCAAAGAGACAAGTTAGACCTCCTTTAGGAACAATATTCTTTAAATCAACACTATACATATTGTTCTTTCTAGGAACTTTAAGTAAAACATGACTTTCATCAGTTAACTTAAAGTTTAAAGATAAAACAATACATTCAGTGTCATTAAAGAGAACACTATTCTTTTTGTCACACATTTGTGAGACACTAAAGAGGTTAAACTGTAACTCTCTTACAAAATACGCATTCTCAAAATCTAAATTACCAGTTTTGATTGTACCTCTTCCTGTGATTTTTCCTCCTTTGGGGCTACCTTCAAATGCAACATATCTATAAAGGGCTAATATATCCTCATCTATATATTAATAGTCTGTAAGACTAGGCTTCGTTCCCTGTACTTGTGCCTTTGAGCACTCCACTATCAATTATATCCTTGATCTATGAATCCATTTATAGGATTGCATGCACATTAGATAAGTAAATCAGCTTTCTTTTGGGGACCCAATGCATCACTGATTGTGTTCTGCCTTGTGCTTCAACTTTAATCTATCTTTTTTAGGGTGTTTGATGCACTGTTGTGTTTAGAATCTATGTCTAAACTTTACTCTTTGGTTTTCCAAAACCCAACTAAGCTGAGGCCTTAAAAACATTAAATTTATTTCTTTAACAAATCTAAACTACTGTTTTGGGCTTAGAAACATTAACTACTGCTTTTGGCCTAACAGATAATTAAACATTTTTATTCTTATCAGTATTAACCCTGTGATTACTGTTTTTAAATGTGTATTTTATGAATGGCCAATTAATGTATAATGTTGCGGATTTGGAAAGATTTGTCATTGGTCTGGCACTATTCACTGTTATTTTTGGGTGAGTAGTATTAACTTGTCTGGCAGTATTAAGTGATACTAGGCCAGACTTCATTAGTATTGCTCTTAGAACCATGTTCTTTTTAGGGTAGGGGTGAGTCTTTTTGGCAAAAATTCTGATGATTCACCCTTTTAGCATTTGTTCCAAACAATGTTTTGTATTTTGAAAATGTTTTTTGATTCATTTTTTACAATCTACATGCAAGTGATCAAAAACTTCCACCAACAATAAACAAGCTTTTATTAAACATCTCAAAATTACTTGCTAATCTTTAAGACATCATATTATTCTAGTTTCTTTGATTGCCTTTAGGAATATGAATGTTTTGTCTATTGTGCTCAAATTGTTTAGTAGTTTTCTAATTAGTTTTGTATGTTTGTTTAGTTTTGACAAAGTCTATCTTAACAAAAACTAGACTCTATATGTTTTTCCATTTCAACTCTTAGTCCTGAGGCACTCTTCTTCCTCATTATCAGACACCCATTCATCAATAATTGGTGCACCATTATTCTTCCTAAACGCTTTTAAGCTTTTGCTTCACTAGCGTTAGGCTTTCACTGTTCTCAAACATACCAGGCTTATAAACTATTAGAGCTCACTTGTAAACACTTCTAAACATGAGAATGGACAATGCAGGTTTTGGAGGGTTAAAGTTTCCTGTATAGGGGGGTGGAATAACATTTACCCTAATTCATATTTTCCACTTATAATATCCTGACAGTCTATTTGTTGCTTAAGTTGGTTTTTTAGAGGAATTCTCATAATTTTTAGAGTTAGCTGATTTTCATCTTTTTGTTTTGAACAATTCCAATTCCTCCTAAGCTTTGTAATGGTTACTTCTAATTAAATGAATCTTCACATTTTTTGACATTGATATATTCTCTCATAAACAGACTTATGTTTTCTATATAGACTAGGAAGTCTTGTTCTCAGACTTCTAAACTCTGTTTTATAAGCAACTAATTTAATTTGTTTTCTTAAGTATTTTATCAGTTGTCCATTTTGTTCTTTAAGAATATTTATAATTTTCCAAATAGATGTAAGTTGATGAACAGTTTTAATTAGTAGTTACCTCAGAGTAGAACTTGTTGAAGAGTATGCCATTAGTGCAAAGTTGGTTAGACCTTCTTCCTGCTTGATCACTCCAATCATAACCAGATCCAATTCTTAAGAGTAGATCCCACTGATAGACTCTTTCAGTCCTATTAGTAGGGTTGTAGATGACTTGTATATATACAACCAGTCTATAAGAGAGGCTCTGAAATGCTCACATAGGGTTCTAAGCGGAATATAAACACAAGTGCTAAGAAGAAACAATTATTTTCTAAGACTAAGATCATTTCTTATATTTGATTTCTATAACTATATGTAATGTGTTCTGAAGGTGTACATTTCACTATGCCATAGCGGTCCTTTGTTATTGTAGGAAACACTATTAGCTTAATACTTAATAAACGCGTTTTAAATGCGTTATAAAAGATATACATATCACTTCCTACAACTTCCTTTACTTGCCCTTGTGTATGTTTTCACTTCTTGAAGAAACTTGATGTTGGTGTTGGCAATCCTTCTCTCAGCATGCTGTTTAGTTTGGAGAAGTATGTGAGCAGCTGCAAGAGTTACTATAGCTATGTCTTGTTCTTGAGTCTCTCCTGAGTTCGTAATCTTTGAAGGAGGGACAAAGGATGATTGTTGTTCAGTTGTGAAGCATTTGCCTGAGCAAGAGTGAATCCATGTACAATGTTCTTTTCCACTCTTTCAGCATCATCATTAATAATATTACCGGTTTCTTTTCCTTTTCTTGAGGTATCTTCAGCTTTTGACTCTCACCCAACAAGGTAATTATAGCAGTTACAGTGTCTCTTTTTGATATACTGAGCTCAGGGACTCCAAGGATGTTGTTTTCTGCATAAACTTGGAAACAAGGGAAGATAAAGCAGTTAGAGGTCAAAAGGCGTCCTCAGCAACTCTATAAGGTTGAACACCCTTGCTTAGGGTGTTTCTTCATGGGACCTAGGTGGAGACTCACGGAATGAGCCTCCTGGCAGTCTCTCTTCCACAAAGGTGGAAGTGAGTGAAGTGAGTGTTCTTCATCAGGCTCATTGAGCCTTAAAGAAGAATGGATTGGTCATGGTCAGAAGGAGGAATGTTGGGTGGTAAGGTAGTAGTTGGTGCAATAATGGGTGGATTGGGGACATTGACTGGACAGAGGGTTTGGAGCAGGAAATGGAGGCTTGATCTGCTGGGTTCTGCTTGCCTTTCACACTGTTCCTTGAGCACCTGCTTAAAAGTAGTAGGCAGCAATGGCATATGTGCCACAACAAACCTCATCTTTCATATTTCTAAATACTTTTTGGTCATTTTATGAGCAGGGTATTGAGTGTGTTTGCGTATGAATACCAAAATCATTTGCAAAAACCTCGGGTACATCAAAAACTTTTTCTTACACTCCAAGTTATTATCCATACCTCCAAATTTAAGTCTTGAAAAAATTATAAAACTCTTCCACTTGATGATTGATCCAGGGCAGTAGTTATAGCTTTACCAAATGATTCATCACCAGATTTGGAGCTTATGAAGTGGATAATTGTATGAACCAAAAACCTCCATTGAGGTGAAAACCTATTTTTCCAAAAGGTTAGGTGTCCCTCAGTTTGGTAACCAATGTGGGTAAGTCCAGCATAGATCTCGGGGTCTAGGAGGTTACTATGACCTCCCTCTATCTGCAAATTAAGAGGTACTCTAATAGGGCTTCAGATATAGTGTTTTTGAGCACATCAATGGTTGCAAACTACTATAGTGGGAGGAACCAACTCAGCAAGTCTGAGTAAGCAGTCTCCCAAAAATTGCGTGACTAAGAGTCAATATTATGATGGGATCATGAGTTATTGCTTACCTAAAGAGAAGTGCCCTTAAGAAGTCAAAATTGGATGATAGTCATCACTGGCCATTTAGGTTTTGAGCAAATTACCCACCTTCGTTGTGGTTAAAAAACGTATTTTGAAACCGCCATTGACGAGTTGGTAGTAGAGATAAAATGGTGATGAAAGTAAGTGTTATTGCTGGTTTTATGATCGCAATTTGGTTAAGTTGGTGCTGGGGAGAAAGGAATTGAATCTTTATATGTGAGATCTCTTTAACATCAATTGGAGAGTATAAAATGTTGTTTTCTTTTTATTAAAAAAAAAATTACTGAAGACGTAAAGTAAAATAGTAATTATTTAATAAAGAAACTATTTGGATTAAGAGAGTGCCATAAAAATTTCCAACAATAAGACACCAAAGCATTAGAAGTAGTTGTCTCCACTGGCACAACCCTTCTTGTGTTCTCTACTGGCACTCCCTTGCAAAGTGTCCCTTTTTGAGGCAGTTGTAACACTCCACCTTGGACTTATCAAACCCAATGGTCTCATTACCATTATTAGTAATCTTTCTTCTAGTGTTCTTCAAGAATCTTCTTGCTCTCATTGTTAGCATAAGCCATTGCAACCTAAAGACCATCTCTTTATATCATCAGGATGATTTGTTGCAAAGTCCTTATTGTCAAGTTAGTGGACTGTTTGTTGACTTGCAAAGATAGCCACAGATAAACAGATCACTGAAAGTTATATTGTTGTTGAGTTAAGAGCAGTAGCTTGTAGAGCTAATGAGCAGTATGAATGCTCCATTTGTACTGTTGTGTCTGTTTGAGGACACAAAGGCTACGTTTTATGTGTTTGTGCTTGAGCTTGATGTTCCTTTGACATGTAGTTCATAGATATTCAGGTTGTTGTAAAGATTATCTAGGCTTAGTGTATCTATCTTAGGCTTGTTCCTCCACATAATGGTATGTGTGTTCTTTCTCGGTGACAGACTTCTTAAGAACTTCTGATTCACATCTTCTTGTGAGATACTTTTCACAGTGAATATCAAACTGACTGATAAGCTTTAGAAGCCTATCAAAAGGTGTGATATAACACATTTGAGATAGTGCAGTAAAATTTTCATAATGATGCTTTAGAAGATTCCATTGAGTCTTTTTAGTAGTAGCATTCCCTCCAAACCTTTTCTCAACAG
Organism: Tanacetum coccineum; assembly: GCA_026074375.1. Classification (NCBI taxonomy): domain Eukaryota; kingdom Viridiplantae; phylum Streptophyta; class Magnoliopsida; order Asterales; family Asteraceae; genus Tanacetum; species Tanacetum coccineum. Next base: position 36,228 of record BQNB010026692.1, on the reverse strand, counting down.
CCTGCAGCAATGACTTGGCATATTTGATTGAGTCAAACATCAATTGATGTTCATTAGGGATGCCCATCAATAAAGTGCTTCTTGCCTTCAACTCTAACCTCCTTTGTGCCTTTTCTTTAGCAGTTGTAGGAGCAATTATAGTCTCAACACCTTTAACAACTTTTGTTATTGGAGGTGCATTACCATTCTCTATAACTTCCTATAGAGAATAATCAATCATCTGGATGTACTATTCCATCCTTATCCTCATAGCTTCATATCACCTGGTTTGAGGATAGGCACTTTTGATGCAGCCAACCAATTTGTACTGAGTCTTGTTCCATGTCTTCTTGGCACCGTTTCTCAAAAGCAACAAGCTTTCTGATTACATTGTTGATCCCAATTACTTCTAATGATCAAATTCTTAAGCTTGTATAAGGTTTAGGTATGCTAGATAAATTAACACAACTCTAGTTTAAGAAACTTTGTTTGATAATACTAAGATTATGCGGAATCTAATCTTTAATATAAGAAGAATTCTTCAGTAACCCAAAACAATATAATTTCAAAAATAAAAGCTCCAATATTATTATTACAAATAATACGAATTGTGAAGATTAAAGAATCGTTGTAAGCTCAGATTGTTTAGATCTATATCTAGGATAATAACATTGAACATAACATGCAGCGGAATAAGAACATCAATGTTATTCAACAAGGTTTTACCAAAAATTCCAAGCCCCAATATTATTTGATCAGAATAATACGGTTACATCAATAAACTATAATAGGAATCATAAGATTCTTGAGGCTTAAACACTAAAACTAGCATCTCCATTAGAGACTTGACGCTAGGTAACACTCACTTTTTTTGGTGTGTTATGACATCTTGACACACATTAAACTATACAACCTATATCTTTCATTTCTAGAGATATTAGGTTTACAAAGGATAAGAACAAATAAAGATATTAATAAATCTTTTAATCATTTAAGTTTATCTTCAGAATCTTCAAAATCTTCCATCTTTTGAAGAATTACTCCTTTGTCTTTTAAGTCCTTCATCTTTCATATGTTTTGTCTTATCAACTCAAATATAATTCCCAACAATCTTCCCCTAGTTGATAATGACAAAACCATAATAAGCATGAGCTTCTTCCCCTGAAGCTAATAATTTGGAAAAGAATAGTAATCATACCACCATGGTTTACAAGTTGCAAATCATCTTTGTAACGCCTTCTTCCCCTTTTTGTCATAATCAAATAGGAGACTAAAGTATGCAACTTTGATTTCGACACCAACAAACCACCATCACACTTCTAATCCAGCCTTCCAACAACTCAAATTACCCTCTATGACGGGGCTTAAAATAAAAGAACTTGAGCAGTAGAAACTTAAACTAGCAGTAGTAATAATGACTTACAGTAGTAAAAACCTTCACCTCATGTCGGCATATAAATGGTTAAACATTTTAACAATAAGCTTCCCTTGAAACCCATATGTTAACCATTTCTTGAATCTTCAATTTGTAGGGCATCTATGTAAATGAATTATATGAAGTAGACTAAAGTTTACGAAAACTGATGCTGAAGTAGAATAACCCAAACTTGTGTCTTATATCTTGTTCAATCTGTAACACCACAAAATGTGATCGCTAGCGAACAAATATGTCAGGGAGGTTACTTCATATACAACAGCAAAGCTACCAAGAGAAACGACCTTAAAAAGTGTGATTGTAAAACAATCTCGTTGATTTCTGAAATCAAAATATTAGTTGTCCCATTATTCGCACACCATGAAAACTTGAATGTAAAGGACTCCAAATGCACATCAAATGAATACAAGCATTTAATTCACCTGAGAAAAACATGCTTAAAAGTGTCAACATTAAAGTTGGTGAGTTCATAGATTAGTTTAAATATGAACGTAAGTTTCAAACATTAATTTTTATCACAACTGTGTAATCACAGTACCATGTAAATCTAATTATAAATATGCATGACCCATTTTATTGTTACAAAAAGTAACTAATTATATCAATATATCCCAAAGATTTTTATAAATAATGAATGACAATTACTGAAGCTCGACGATATGAGTCACTATATAAATTTCGTGACATTGCCCGCACTATATAAATTCCGTGCCCGCACTATATAAATTTCGTGCCATTGCCCGCACTATGTAGATTTCGTGCCATTGCCCGCACTATGTAGATTTCGTGCCCGCACTATGTAAATTTCGTGCCATCTCTCCCACAGATGTTCAATCTCAAATAGATCTACTAATAGCACTCACGCTCACATAATGTAATTCACAACTACATCTATGCAATTGACAGTTCATGATACTGGGCATATAGGATTCAAATTACTTAGGCAAACACGTAATCAATATAAAATATACACTTGCGTCCATTTATAAAACCAAAGTATTGTATTCATAAACAGCGTTAAGTACTTAAATCCATAAGTAGAAAGAGTGTGATATCAATCACGTAATTGAGTTTGTAATGAGTATGTAAACAATTTCGTAAACGTGTATGTAAATGAGTATGTGGCAAGGTATGAAACCAAGTTTGTAATCAACCATCTAATGGTGTTTGTAATGAATTGCAAAATCAAGTATGTAAGCCAGGTGTGTGGAATAGTATGTAAAAGACATTGTAAACGAACATGTAAACAAGTTGTATTGAGCATGTATTCTCCCCCGAGATTTGTAAAGTAAATGTAAAACAGTGAAAGAGGGGCTATAAACTCACATCGATGATGAAGAACGATTGGCGGGAATGTACACATTGAGTACAAGACGAAACGGAAACTGAAACGGCTCGACCAAGAAGTTGCAGCTTATCTTAACGGCTAAGTCTCACTAGCCTAGGGTAATGCGTTTGGGTTTCCCGATGAATTGTTATGTCAACGCGACACGTTGATAAAAGATTTAGATTTAAAGTTGTAATAGTTTGGTGGTTGGTTAAATAAATAAATTGAAAATATACGCAAAGTGTGTAATATATATTCTTTATATATTACTTATGAAAAATAACCCTTATATAATTCCTACCGTGAATTATATAACAAAGACAATCAATCAAAAGATTAATGAAAAGTATAATATCTTGCAGGTCTTATATGATAAATGCGAGTTGTTAATTAAACCAAATTAGTTTGACTCCAATTTAATTAACAAAAGACTTTGAATAAAAGTTGACACGTATCTTACTATTATAACTTAAACAACCGAAGTTGGTAACCGTTTATAACCATTATAAAATATAATTTAATATTTTATAAATTATGTTTCATTTCGTTAACAGGTCGTGTCTAAAACACTTCGCCTTATTGTAAAAGTATAGTTTTCGCTCGTTGTCCAGGTTATTGTATAATACCATTTAATATATCTTAAAACATATCTTAATTTCTTTTATCGTTTCTCTAAATTAATAAAGTTTTAGTAAATCGTGAATATAGGAAATTATATAAATTTTCGTCATGACTTTTCCGTTCGTAAATCGTTTTCCATTTTCGCAAAACTAAACGTTTTCAGTAAATGAATATATAGTGAAATCAATCGCGTTTCAATATTTCAAATGCCCGCGTGTTTAGATATAATATATATATACACCATTATATTTAAATTAAAACAATTATTAAGGATTATATTTATTTAACCGATTAAAACCCACCAAATAATATTTATCCAGTTTTAATATTTATTAAAACTTAAGTTATTTTTATTTGTCGTTTTGATATATAAACCAAACAAACCCTCGTCGTTTCCTCGTTGATTCGCTAAACCAAACACCCCCGATTCAGCTTCTATAAACACCAAAAGCACATCATGGCTGTTAAACAGCCATCCAAACGCACCCATAACTGGTACAACATCAACCAAACGCACCCTAATCTAATGAAAAACCAAACAACCCAAACCCTCGGCTGTTAACCCCCTCGGCTGTTAACCCATCGAAACAAACACCCTCGGCTGTCCCTCCACGAAAACCAACGCACCCATGTCTATGACCGTTCAAATGAACATACCCCTCGTGCTAAACCCAAAACCAAACGCACCATGTGGTGGCTGAGACAAAGGCAAACGCACCCTCGTTGGTGACATATAGAACCACGCACCCTAATCTTGAACCATGAGACCAACCGCGCCCACTGTGGCGTCTGAGAAATCAAACGCACCCTGCTAACCACAAACAGACGCACCCCTAGTTATATATATATCAACCCGAACACCATTTTTGATGGTGGGTTTGGCTAGGAAAACCAAACGCACCCGTCGTGCTACAATAAAACCCAACGCACCCGGTGGGTTTTTATAAAAACCAACTCTTCCTGCTGGTGCTTTTGCTAAGCCAAAACGCACCCTTTTTGTGACTAATAAAACCAACAGACCCTGGTGTTGTTGATAGAAAACCAAACGCACCCGCTGGTGCTAACCACGAACCCAACGCACCCTTGTAATGGCAGCGAGATGGTGAGGATGGTACGAGGTGCGGATGGTGATGGTGGATGTGGATTCGGTGGTGAGGTGATGATGATGTATAGACGATGGATCGATGGTGGATCGATGTGGATCGATGGTGTGGAGTGGCGGTGGCATGGGCGGCGGGTACACCGGATTTTGGCCGGAGAACCAGTGGCGGCGGCGGAATTTAAGAGAGGGTGGGGTGAGTTTTTAGGGTTATATGTGTGTGAGTATAAAAGATGGAATGAAAAAGATGATATAAGTTTTTATTTATATATAAAACTTTTAATATGAAATGAAAAGTATATAATAGTTAGGGGTAAACTTTGTAAATATTTCACAGGGACCCAACGCGTAACTTTTGTTAATTATTGGTTCGGGACTCGTTTGGACGACTTAACGAATGATTTAAAATACGAAAGTTGCGCCATCGTTTTCTAAAAAATTTTGCCAACAAAATGAGTATCTATATGACTATAATTTTATAAATCTTTTATAAAATTTAAATAAAATGTTCCTTATTTATTTGCGTGTCTCTGACAATCTTTGTCCGAAAAATGAACTTTAATTAAATAATTGCATTTTTAAATAAACGTTTTTGAGTAACATGATAAATAACTTATTAAATACCTTTATTTAATAAAAAGTGATAATTTAATATAATTAAATAATTTTTGTGCCGGTACGCGTTGTACGCGGTTTTCAAAATTTTCGAGGTGTCTTCTCGTTTTTGTTTCAAGTAAGTTGGAAAAATAAACGTGTAAAGGAGAGATGAGTAATAATAAATATGATTTATTATTTAAATGTGTTTCAAGAATTTACCGGCTACGCGGTATTCGTTATTATGTGGCCGTAAAAGGTCAAAAAGTCAAAAGTCAAGTCCGACCCAAAAAGTCAAAGAGACCCAGAAAAAGTCAAAGAGATAAAGTAGTAATTTAAAATTCCTAAAATTGCCGGTTGTTACAATTGGTGGATCTTGTCAAGAGGTTCAATCAGCTTTTGTGGTGGACAGGACATATCCTAGCGCTTTCCATTTATCTTGATGATTCTTCAATGGTGTCTAGGAAGAAATAAGCACGGAAAAAAAATACTCTTAATTTTCAAATTGATTTCGCGAAAGCTTATGATTCGATCCGCTGGATTTTAGTGGAAGATGTGTTAAATACATTAGCTGATTACGTGAAAGATGGCGGACATGGAAACCACGGTATGTCTAAGTTTCAACTGGGTGGGCCATTTCTTGAAACGTTATCCCAACGGATGGAATTTCAATTTTTTAAAGGTCTAAACAAGTGATCCTTTATCCCCATTTTCTTCATTCATATTATGATAGCTTGCATATTTTCTTTCAACGTGTGTTAGATGCGTTTTGTTAACGGGGATCAAAATTCAATTCCCCCATGGATGAATTTGTAATCGATTTGTTTTGTGCGATGATGCGACGATCTTTCTTGGCCAATGGAGTAGCTCATATCAATTTCGTTAGTTCGAGTTTTGGATTGTTTTTTCCGGGCTTCTGGTCTTCGTATTAACATGTGTAAGAGTAAGATTATGAGTATTAACGTTGAAGATGGGTATGTGTTAAAAATGCGGCTTCTAAACTGGGCGTCTATGTCCTTAAGACCACCATCACTTAATTTGGGTACGAAAAGTTGGGGAAATATGTCAAGGAAGCAAGCTATGGAAAGAAGATGGTAGGACAAGGTGTTATCCGTCTTTCAAGATAGAAGATGAAACCTATCCTGTTCATGGAGGCAGACACTCATACAGTCACTCTTCTTATTAAGTCCGTGTTTCTAGGATCTATGTCAATCTTCCTTATGTCCCACTGTTTTTAGTCCCTCGAGTATTCTTAAATCTCTTGAATCTATTCGTAGTCGGTTCTTTAATGGCCGGGATCTGAAGAGTAACAAAGCTTCTTGGGTAAAGTGGAACAAGGTCCTAACTCCGAAGGATAAAGGGGGTTTACGGGTATCAAGCTTGTTTGCCCTTAATAGAGGTCTCATGCTCAAGTGGGTTTGGCGGTTCTATTCTCAGAAATGTTCCTTATGGACTAAAGTGATTAAGGCTATTTATGGGGAGGACGGGAATTTGAACAAGGATGTTTCTGTGGTTTCGAACCTGCTGGGAAAAAAAAACCCCCCAAAGATCGATAGTTCACGAAGTAAGGGTGTTAAAAGTCGGGGTATTATGTTTGCAGATTAAACATCCGATTGAACTGGGGAATGGGAGCACAAACGCGGTTCTGGGTCACAATTGGTAAAAGGCGGTGTCATCAAATTGCAGTTCCCACGTTATGTTCGCATCTTGAGTTGAATAAGAAATGCTACTGTTAGTTCAAATTGAATGCGTCAAGTTTAGATAACTCATTTTCGAAGAAAAGCGAGAAGTGGAATTGAAGAGATGCAACTTAACTCTTTGGCTGAGATTTCTCGGATGACTACTCTCGTAGCCTTGCGAGATTCGTTACGTTTGGAAGTATAGAAAGTGATGGGGTTCTTTTCGGTGGCGTTCAATCGAAAGGAATTGATAGGGAAATCAGTTTCAGGATGTTAGTTTGCCGACTAGGTGGGTTAAATCCGTGCCAATCAAGGTGAATATCATAGCTTGGAAAGTCAAATCTAACGCGCTCCCCAACGCTTTTAATATCTCTCGTCGTGGAAATGGACATTGATTCGATTGTTTGTCCCATTTGTAATGCCGGTGTGGAACGACAAAACCATATTATCTTTTCAATCGCGTTGTAGTGAGACAGAATATGCGTAAGATATCTTCTGGTGGAATATCGCACTATTCGGGGAATGTGAATTTTTAACGAGGAATGGCAGTTTGATTGGTTTTCATTCGATTCAATCAAACTCAAAGGCGTTCTGAGGGTGTATACTAGTTTGTGGTGGTATATTTGAAACTTTTTCGCACATAGCTTCTGTTTGATAAAAATCCCTGAAAAGCCGCTGAATTTGATAATTTAGTTTCTAGTTCTTTTTTATTGGTGTAAATTCAGATGAAAGCGTCTGTTCAAGTGGGACGATTGCTAAGAAACCCTATATGTTCTTGTGTTGATCTAGCTCCTTGCTGAGTGTTTTAATAATCGCCATTCAAAAAAAAAAATAGTACACCCATTTATAAAACAAAACGCAAACGTTGTGGAAGATGTAACTAAGAGACTAGTGTAGTACGCCGGACAACGACGTTGGGCACTGCGTTCCCGACGTTACTACACCCAAGCCGGGGGGCCCGCTTGCCCAACGCAGATTGGGCACAGGCTTTGGCCGCCAACAGTGCGTTGGGGTGTATTTATTTAAAAAATAAATAAATTTCGTTTTGCCCCCTCCAATGGCTATATAGCTATTTTTAATTTCCCCCCTTATTTTTGAAAAGTTACAAAAAACCCCCTAACGGCTAGTTTTATATAATTTTTTTTAATAAATTTACAAAAAACACCCTTTAACGGCTATTTTTTCAATTTTTTTTTCATTTTGCCTCCCTCACACAACTCATTATAAATACTCCAATACATCTATATTATTTTCTCACAAAAAAAACACACATTTACAACAAAAAACACATTACAAACTCTTTCACAATGAATCAAAATCAAATTGGTCGAACCGTTTTTGATATCGATGAGGAAACCGACGCATTCTATTTACAAAAAGCTACCGAGTATCACGAATGGCTTACTACCAACAAAAGCTCAAAACCACATTGACCTACCCCCGCTCTTCCCGTGACCCGCGTGAAGATGCCCGAAAGGAACGTCCTACGGACGGGCCGATTATATTTGATGATCACTGTAATACCCGTTATATATTTCGAGAAGATTTCGTATGAGCCCGTAAACTTTTCAAAAATTGTCAATAGCAATTTAATAATACGGCTAACACACCCACAAACATTTTCATTTTCTTTCACATCTCGACTCGAATTGTACCGGTCGAATGAGTATATGCTCTTATGAAGTGCAAGCTGCACATACGCCAAATGGCATAACGACAGCACACGACCACGCTTTGATAATATTTGCCCAAATGAGTGAGCATAATACTACACGAGATGCTCTATTTTTATTTAATATGTGCATCATGGAATTGTATATGCCGAAGTATTTAAAAAAGCCAACATCTGAAGACGTTGTAAAAATACAACAAAAGCATAACAATGTTCATGCTCTGGGAATGGAAAAATTGTCCAGTGTCATGGCAAGGTCAATACGGTAGGGGTGATAAAAAATACCCTACTATAATGCTTGAAGCTGTAGCTTCGCAAGATTTGTGGATTTGGCATACGTTTATGGATGCGGGTAGCGAATAACGATAAATGTTTTTAGATAATTCTCCGTTATTCGACGACCTATTAGATGACTTAGCCCCTGTGGTTTCGTATGTGGTAAACGGAGTTGAGTATCGCAATGGGTATTACTTGGCCGATGGAATTTACCCAGAGTGGGCAAGTTTCGTCAAATCATTCACGGTTGCAACTGATCCGAAGCATACGTACTTTAAATAGCGTCAAGAAAGTGCATGGAAAGATGTCGAACGTGCTTTCGGTGTTCTCCAAGGACGTTGGGAACTTATTCAACAACCGGCCCGTGCATACGAAGTCAACACATTACGTAGAATCATGTATGCTGGTAAACTTAATTTTATTTTGATAACATGATTTTAAAAGATCAAAATATGTCGGTTGTTTACTTGAAACATATGTATTCTAATCCCGCAAGGTCAATGCAAACAATGTGGATCGATCGATGTGAAACCCAACCTCGTAAAGCAAAAGAATTAAGAGACAGAGATACGCATGATAGTCTCCAACAAAACCTTATGAACCATATTTGGCGCGAAGTTAAAGAAGCATCGGATGAAGATTAGTCGCCGGGGCGTATTTTTTTTTTAATTTCAGAATTTTTTTTTAGTATTTTAATGTGTATTTGAATTTAATGAATGAAATGATTAGTTTGTTAAATGAATGAAATAGTTCTTGGTTTTATGAAAATAAAGAGGTGAGTGATGTTATTTGGTGTTATGATAAGGGGAGTGGTGTTGGTGTTATGCTGATGTGCGGCAAAAAATGGGTGTTACCAAGTTAGGGGGTGTTTACTAAATTAAATGGTAATATATGAGGGTCTTACCAAGCCACTTATTGGGGAGACTCTAGTTTTAATGAATCCCCTATTTAAAATGTATTGGGAATATGGGACTCTAGTTTTACTAAGACTTTAGTTTTAATGAGACTCTAGTTTTACTAAATGAACCCTTAATCCACTATTTAAACATTTTTTTTCCTTTCAGCTTTTGAATGCAGTTAAAACCATTTAAACTTTTATTAAAAGCACAAAAAACTACATTCTCTCTCACAAACAAAATATTAATCTTCTTTTTCACACACATGTCTTTTACATCAGGATCCACCTAAGACACCATCCTCTATTATTACACCACCAGTCCACCACCCAAGACAACCACATCCACTGCCATATAAATCAACCACCACCTCATTTTTCTTAACAGAAAAAGAAAAGATCGAAAAATACCACCACCTCGGTACAATCGGTTTTTTTTTTTTAGAAAAAAAAATTTGTTTTCTTTTTTTAAATACTCTCTCGCACTTTTTTAGTCATTGGTCTGTTTTTTTTTATGAATGTCCGAACATTTTTAAAAAAAAAATTTTAATTGTTTTTTTGCTTTTTTTTTCAAAATATTCACTCACACTTTCTGAGTTATCGGTATTGTCGGGTCGACCCGACCCAGTCCGCCCCGACCCGTTCCTTTTTTATTTACGAAATAGCCCCTCAAATATTTACGAAATACCCCCTCTCATTTTATTTTTTTTATAAAATACCCCTTTCCCCACTAGCGGTCGACCGTAAGTTTTTTTTTTAAAATGCACCAAAACAGTGCTTTAAATCGGTCGTTGCTTAACGACCATTAATTTTTTTTTTTTACAAAAACATACCTTCTAACACGTCCAACCGAAAACACCGGCCGCCAAACATCCCGCAGCGAAACACGTGACCTAACTTGTTAAATCAATAAGGAAAAAGAAACACCCCTTAACTACAGCTAGGGCTCTAACACTGATGAGTGAAATCCACTAGGCCCCATCCTATAATCAATGAGAACCTTCCTTTCACATCACACAAGTTTCCATTTTCACTTTCACACTCCCATCACTTCACTTCACTAGCCGCCAATCGCATCAAAAACAAAACACAAACATATGACAAAAAAATAATGTCAGATCAACAGACATCAATCTTTGGACTACATTTATGGATAGTACTAGGAATCACAGCTGGCGCCGTCTTTGTCCTTATTCTTTTCCTCATTTCCCTTTGGCTCACTACGCGATCCAAGAAACCTGTCAAAAAACAGATCACGCCCGACTGCATTACAACCTCATTGCCTCAAGATAATGCAACTACGTCGCACGAACTGCAAAGGTTGTCCACTATAGAAAAACAAGCATTGTTGTTGGTGACTGTGAGTAATGGTGGTGGACCTGAAGTTTCGCATTTGGGGTGGGGTCATTGGTATACTTTGAGGGAGCTTGAAGCTGCTACTGATGGTTTTGCTGATGAGAATGTGATTGGTCAAGGGGGGTATGGTATTGTTTATCGTGGCGTTGTTGCTGATGGTACTCAAGTTGCTGTTAAGAATTTGCTTAATAATAGGTACTTCTTTCGTAGTTTTCGTCTCTAGATTGAATTTGGTAATGTTATTCAAACTATCTGATTATTGCGTTACATACAGTAAGTAATTGAGTTATGGTAACCCATAACATTCCTTAAAAGATTTATTTGCTTATTGGGCTTAAATAATCAGATTGTTAGGGTGTTTGGGATTGCTTATTTACACCATTTATCGAGTATTTGTTATTGAAATACATTAATAAGCAACTAAGGGCTGCTTGCTGAAAACAATGAGCAAATAGGCATTTGCAAACACCCCTTTTAATATTATGGTTAACTAATATAGCTTATTATTGATGTTTTATATAAAGAGGACAAGCGGAGAAGGAATTTGAAGTTGAAGTTGAAGCGATTGGTAGAGTTAGGCATAAAAATCTTCTAAGATTGTTAGGTTATTGTGCTGAAGGAGCACATAGGTACGATTTTTGCCTGATTTTGTTTTGTATTCACTTGAACTTTTGATCCTAGTTTGATCGTTGATACTGAATGCTTGTTACTTACAGGATACTTGTTTATGAGTATGTAAATAATGGGAACTTAGAGCAATGGATTCATGGTGATGTAGGGCCTTGCAGTCCTCTTACTTGGGAAATTCGTATGAAAATCATTATCGGGACAGCAAAAGCGTAACCTTTGAAGCTCTATACTTCTTAACTTATAGCCATCCCCCATTGGTGTTGTGTTGGTGATTAATGAGTTAATTTAATCAATGCAGGTTAACTTATCTCCATGAAGGGCTTGAACCAAAGGTAGTTCATCGTGATATAAAAACAAGTAATATCTTACTAGATAGGTTGTGGAACCCAAAGGTTTCAGATTTTGGATTAGCCAAGCTTCTTGGTGCAGATATGAGCTATATTACGACCCGTGTGATGGGCACATTGGGGTTTGGTTTCTGTTTATCTCACTCCTTTACCCACAAACAGTAATGACATATTTGGCTTTGTAGATGAATGACTGATCTATTGTTATTGCAGTTATGTTGCACCAGAATATGCAGCTACAGGAATGGTGAATGAAAAAAGTGATGTTTATAGTTTCGGGATTTTGTTCCTGGAATTAATCTCTGGGAGATATCCTGTTGATCATAAAAGACCACAAGAAGAGGTGCGCTCCTTTTACCAAGTTATTGCTTTTTTTCTTTTTTATTTTGTGGACCAACTGACATTGGAAGGATTGTAAAAAGAACAAGTATACTTGGTTGTTCTAGTAAAAAAGACGATTCATTTTTTTGTGTTATTCTTATTAATCACTTTTGTGTGTACATTTCTTGTTTTTGATTATGGGGTTGCATTCTTGTTATCAGATATTTAAGTTTACTTTATTTTTCAGGTATATTTGGTTGATTGGATCAAGAAAATGGTAAACGAGAGGTGCCTGGAAAAAGTTTTGGATCCTAAAATGATGGAAAAGCCTTCTTCACGTGTTCTGAAGTGGGCATTGGCAGTTGCTTTACGCTGTGTTGATCTAAATTCTGAGAGGCGGCCTAAGATAGGACATGTTATTCACATGCTTGAGTCCCAGGGCCAGTCTCCAATCAATGTATGTTCTTACATTATCTGCAGGCTGAAAAAAAATCACTGCTATTATAAAAAGCCAAAAGGGTATATGGACTACTTTTTTCTACAAACATATATGAATGTATACTAACATTACAAATATATTTTACTGCAAAAATACAAGAACTGTTATAGTGTATGTACAAGGATATCCTAAAGCGCTTCTAGATTCGCCTCTGGGTGATATCAAGTTTAGATTTTTGACACGTTGGCTAATCAGAATGCTTGTGTGATTATTGATAATGATTCTAATATCTTTTGCAGGAAACAAGAGGCGTGCGGGAGTCAAGGGTTGCACCTCATAGCAGTCCGAGAGACGGGTCAAATGAGAACCAAGTGACAAATTCAGGTGTCTAATTATGGAGCTCAAAGAAGAGACAAGCAACAAAGGTAGCTAAGCAGGGACGTTTCTAGGTTATGCAGTATACACTAAAATTTCTTTTTATAAATTTTTTGAATATTGAAACTATAATAAAACATATTTGTTGTGATAATACATGGTCCATTATATATTTTTACAGTAGTGCGTACCCTGTTCAAAAGCAATGGTACTGTCAGTACACATACTTTTGCATCTATTACAAAAGTGGTCGCGATTTTGCTCTCAGAAGTGGAAGTGTATGTTGTAAAACACTAAAACACATGAAGTTTTTGTTTTGTGTATTTACCATGTTTAAATGAGGTTGCCCTCACTCACTGACGTTGAATTACTTTTTCCGTCTCAAAATTATTAAAAGGCTCTAAAGTTTTATAGGATTTAATAAAACCAGGAAGATTTAAGTCGAATGTAGAGGTGGCAAATCATACCCATGTGTTCAAACTTATTTAGACCCCCTTTTTTTAACATCATGGGCCAAATGAGTATTGTCTTTTATTCTAACCGGGCTATTTGGGCAACACAATAATAACTTTGGATTAAATAAGTGGGTATAATGGGCAAGATGAAATATATGTGATAGGTATGTTTTTGCCCATTGGTTAAACTTGGGTCTAATTGAGTCTCCCTTAATATTATAGATCGGTCTAGTTGGTTTTCATCCCCCTTTTTACGTTTTTGTACGTTATTATACGTTTCGTCAGTTTTATCCGTTTTCATCTGTTTTCGTACGTTTTAATCCGTTTTTCTATGTTTTCATCCGCAGTCTTTTTTACGTTTTCGGGCCTGCTTCTTTACGTTTTCCCGTCAATCTTTTTTTTTTACGATCTCCGATTTTTTTACGTTTTCGTTAGTCCTTTTTACGTTTTCCGGTCATTCTTTTTTTTAGTTCGTTTCGTTTTTTATGTTTTCATATCCTTCCGCGTCCTACGTTTTCGTCCGTTTTATTTTTTTTTTGTTTGTTTATTTTGTACAATTTTGTTATATGATTTTATTACGTTTTGGTCTACGTTTTTCACATGACAGCTTAACCTTTTCTTACTTTCTCCGTCTTCTTTTTACGTTTTCGTCCGATGTTTTACGTTTTCGTCAGTCTTTTTACGTTTTCGTCCGATTTTTTACGTTTTCATCCTTTTTCGTACGTTTTCGTCCCTTTTTTACGTTTTCGCCCGTTTTTACGTTCTTTGTACGATTGATCATAGGATTTTTAACCGTTTTCTATGTTTCGGTCACTTTTTTACGTTTTCTTTACGATTGTATTTACTTTTGTCAGTCTTTTTACATTTTCGTCCGTTTTTTTACGTTTTCGTCCTGATGCGAAGAATCATTTGGCTTCCTACTCTCTTGATGCGCAGCTGTTGGATAGCTTTGGGGCCTTATGTGTTGTTAGGTGGTATTTTCCTATTGGTGTTCTTGTTACTGTATTTAGATAGTTGGTCGTTGTTGTTAGCTGTTCAATTAGTAATTAACAGCTAACAGTTGTGTGGCCTGTCGCACACGGCTTAGTGGTTGTTCAAGCGTTTGCTTGCGGTGATAAGGATGTTCTTTAACCACATCCATTGTACTCAACTGCCTTTTTTTATTGTGTAAATATTTTACCGAGGTGGGAACACCCCTTTACAAAAAAAAAAAAACAAACGCAACGAACACTGGAAAGAAACTATATTTAGAGATAAGGATTTATAAGATTTTAAAGTGTTGAATTTGAGTTTTAATACGTGAGTGGGGGGCAATTTGAATCTCGAGTAGGGGGCACTTTCGAAAAAAGATCAAAATTACACTAAATTTTTGACTTTTTCGACCAGCCATGGGGGGCACTTGCCCCCCATATTTAACAAATAGATCCGTCCCTGTGTGTATTTTACTGTGTGCATCACCAGGTGTAATTTAGTGGGATATAGCAAGAAATAATGGTGTACAAAACACCTCCATTTTGAATAATAGTGATGTTATTTATTTTATTACACTATGTTGATGATGAATGGATGATGTTATGAAAAAAGAAAATGATGAGGTGCTAATGTGACGGCGGATATTTTGTTTCCTTATTACGACTATCCTTGTTAAATACGTTTTTTGAAAAAATTAATAATAACAAAAGTTATAGGTTTTTGAAAAAATTAATAATAACAAAAGTTTAAAAAAACTGAAAGTATTTAGTCAAATCTTTATCTAAAAAAGAGCACTTTAGCAGTTATGTGAAAGTTAAAAAGTTAAGAAAAACATAGAATGGCAGCAGAAATCACATCGCAAAAATCGAAAAACTGCAAAAACCGGACCATAAAAACCACACAACGGCAAAAACCGGTAGATCGGTTTAAAAAAACGAATTTACCCGTAAAACCGATCCACAAAACCCGCACCGCACATTGGTTATTTAAAATTGAAAAACTGCACATTGATTATTTAATGTGTGTTATAAGGCTTCCGGTGCATATTATCATTAATATTCTTATAAGTCATTAGTAATGTGTGTATTTATATTAAATATACGCATTGTCATAACCGAAAAAACCCACATTGTAAACCGAAAACCGCAAAAACGCAATTAATATATAATTCTTAAGTTATGGTGCGGTGCGCTTAAAATAAATAAAAAAACCCGCCAAATCTAAAAAAACTCGCAAAAACCAAAATCGCTAAATGTGATGCGATTCTATTTCTATTTTTTATAAAAACCGCAAATACGATTGTGATCCTTTTATAGTCAAACTCGCATCAAACCGCACCGTACCCAACTCCAATATTAAGTATCAAGTAACATGCATATGATACTAAACCAGTAGTTGTGGGCAAACTGTACCCACAAGCTTTTTATGAGACTAAACCAGTAGTTGGCGAGAGAAAGATTTTATGTTTTTTATACCATGCATCATGAAAATATCTGAACCATTATCCACGTCATTTCCTCCAAAAATTTCTTAGAATAAGATAGCCACTAATGCACCGCCCACTACTTTAGGTATGTCATTTTCAGTTTTATTGTGTAAAATATATAGAACGAGGTTTTAAGCCCGCGCTTCGCCGCGGGGTGTTTAAATCGACGTATTTAGTCGATGTGCTTTGTATTGGTTGATTACTTGGACGGGTCAAAAAAACGCGGCTTGATAATCTAAAACATACACGACTATTTGTAACAAAATCGGTAATTTGGTACGCTCCCAACAACTATGAAGTGTATTCATACATTCATGCGTTTGAGCTTGTACGACATAGATATTGAAGCAAGTACTCGCTCGTTAGAAGATCATGTATTTTCCAGGTCTTAGTTCAACCTTGTAATAGCTTTCTGCAAGGACTTCAAAATGGGAAGCAAATTCCTCGTGTTTTATTGAATCAAGTGACCATGAGATGTAGAGAGCACCTGTAAAATATATATGTGAGTTGCAAGTATTATAAGCAATAACACAATATAGATGATGATCTTAATTCCTTACAAAAGTGTGTATGTAGGTATGATACACACAATGGTTTTACGTCATGCAACAAAATTATTAACACATTAACACGAACCCAACAAAACACACACTAAATCTACTCATTTCGGAAAAGAAAAAAAACTGAAAATAAGCGAAGCAGTTTGTTTTTTCCAAACACTCGAAACTGCTGCTTGAATTTGCGCAGATAAGCAAAAAAAAGTAATGGCAAACACCCTTGCTATTGGCACAGACAAAAGTGCAAAAAAATAAACACGCTTTCTAGAGAAAATGTTATTTCCAGCGTACTTCCACATTAAAACAAAGGTTTATGCATCTAGGACTCTTCACTATTTTAAATTCCAATAGCATGTGACCAAAAACACCCGTAACGTACTTCATGTCCATCTACGACATAGTTGGAATTTAGGCTGTTATGACATAATAGATGTTATGTGAAAGTAAAGTCATTTGAGTCCAACATAGTCTTGTGACTACAATGCCGCCTTCTTTTAAAGATCAGTGATTCATTAAGGTCAGATGGCTAATTCCACTTAAAGAATCATAATAAACCTCATATTGTGAGCTAACTTAACACATTTACTACTACAAATAGAAGATTTGTATTACTTACGTTTAGCTTTGAATTACAAAACTTCTAAAGGTAAATCCCATGGGTTATGTGCCTGCGCTGGTGAACGGCACTACAGTAGTTTCAGATTCTTATGTCATCTTATTAGTTAGTCATTTATTTTTGCTCTTCATACTGATATCATTTATAAAATGGTGGTATAAAAGGGTGTTTAGTGTTGGTCAATATTCTATATTGATCTTTTAACATACAATATATCTAGATAAAAAATATCCTCAACATGCTTTATTGCCTCAAGATCTTATCAGAAAACAATAAATTACCAAGTAAAAAGTGTTACATATACATACTCATTTGACCATTAAAATTTTTAAATCTTAATTTCAAATCAATAATTACTTGTCTGTGTTAGGTTGCAAGTATTGTTTCTTCCAGCATTCAGCCTCTTCAGAATACGACTTTAGTTGTGAGTGGCAACTTTTGCAAGTTCTATTTCTTGGTATCCCACCATGCCAGTATTTTCCTATTTTAGGGGTGTTTGGGATTACTTCCTCTACTGATGTATTACTAACTGGATACCTTTAGCTCACTTTGGAGTAAATAATATAATAGTTAGCATGATTACTAATGATTAGGCGTTTTAACATTCTTAAAAAAGATCAAATGAAGAAAAACTATGTACCTCATCAGCAACCGTAATTTGTGGTGATATTGATTCAGGCGAGGTCTCTACATCATGAGTCTTTTCTCTGCTCCCCTCGACATCTTATTCTGCAACATATATCACATCTGTTACATCTGCGGTTGGTGAAACTATCTTTTGTCTCATGGCTTTGGGGCTATCATCATGTATGGGATTTGACGAAGCATCAATGAAGTTTGCAGACTGTTGTTCGGGTTAATATCTTTACATGTAGAAAAAAAAAGTTACATCAATGGAGTTTGCAGACTGTTGTTCGGGTTAATATCTTTGGGGTTGTCATCATGTATGCCATCGTTGATATTTCTTCCGCATGTTCTATGACATCATCATGTTCTATGAAAGCTTGTGACACGTTCTCATCAGCCACCATATCACTGTTTACATGTAGAAAAAAGGTGGTTACCTTTCAATGCAATTAGCCATTACCATTACCTATCCAAACAACAAATTAAAGGTGTTAAGAAAACATGATACAAACCTCTATCATTTTATGTCAGCTTCCACCGATTGCCGTTGACATGTTCCCAGATCCCCCCCATTCTTTTGCACTCGCTTGAGCCAAATGAAGCGATCTTTGAAACTCTGATGCTCCTTTGGCCTGATTCAGCATGTGAACCACTCTGCTGATGTAACTCTTCATATTTTTTAGCATCACTTGCAGAAAGACCAAGCTCTTGTTCCAGATCTTGCATCCTTTTTCTTGAGCTTTCTAACTCGTTGTTTAGCGTTTCAAATGATTCCTTTACTTAGGCCAGTTCTTTTTGGTTCGACTATTGAGCTTGCAGTTCCTCTTGCAGAGCAGTAATCTGTGAATTGTATCTCTTTTCGGCTTCTTTAAGCTGATCTTGCAATTTCTTATGGCTGACTTCAGATTCTTTCTGTTTTTTCTAGTATTTCTCGAGTTTCTCATTTCTCCTTTGCAAGTGAGGCTTTCTCTTTAAATGCCTCAAGAACTTCTCTGCTTGGTTCAGTGACAGATGATTTGTCATCTTCAACAGGCAACATTCTAGTTGGATGGGACACATCATCATCGACTTCTGTTGTTTCCTTCTTTACTGTTACAAATTCTCCATCTAAAGGTGCTTCTTCTTCCTTCTTGATTATCCTTGTGTGTCAGGATTGTCTCTTCAATAGTTTCCTATAAATGGAGTTAATATATTTAAAAACATACTTACATACACATGTAAGAATGCAACGAAATGATCGATGTAATTCATCAAAACATATTACCACATCTTTCGAACTGTGTACCTATAGTCCCTTAATAGGATCTTGTTTCGAAATTGAAGCTAAAAACATAGTATTTTCATAATCCGAAACACGCCTGGATAGTGTTTGTTTTTGGCTCTTAATTTAATCTATATCGTCCAATATTTTACTATAAGGGCGTAAACTTTGATACTCATATTTTCACATTCAATAAGTGCTCGAAAACTGGATAAGCCATCACATATGGATAAGCGAAGTGGGGGGGTCAAGGATTTGATACAATCCGTAAACTTAGATAAGAAATCACTTTAAAAAGTTTAGTAGTCGTATAATCAGTTTAAAAAAGAGGTTACGAACTTGGATAAACACTCACAATCACTCAAAAAAATCAATAACCGTAAAATCAGACTTAATAAGCAATTCAAAACTTGGATAAGCAATTTACAATCACTCTTAAAACTCTTCATTTGCGCGAATAAAACATAATAAGCGCTTTTAAACTTTTAATAAACGACCCTAAATATCCGCATAGACAACAGCTTATTAACGCTTATTAGAGCATTTGAGACCCGTTTACATGCCCCGTATAACAGCATTTGAGACAGTTTTTGACAAAATGCAATGTGCAAAACTGTTTTTCGATCACGTAAAGTACCATTTTTTTATTTCATTAAAAAATTTTGGCGATTAACCTGTACATAACAAAAAGCAAAACACTAGCGATGTAAATATTGATTTCCAAACACGCTAAGGGGCTGTTAGATTAGCCTATTTGTTGTTTACCCTATGCCCAAAACATGTTCATATGATTCAAAATGACTACTTATGATATGCTTTATGAGAGGTCCAAATGACGATCATGACTTGATCAGCAAACGTCCATTTAACTTCAACATTTTCATATTAGGCCTAAATATATAATAGTCTGATGAGAACGTACCTCGGAACTCTGTCAAAATGGTCTTCTGCCTAAGAGTCAACTCTGTTCACCGAACACCCACTTAACATTAGTTACATAGAAAAAAAATCGTATGAAAAGTACTAACTTCAAGTTCGCTAATCACCTTTCCAATATCTTAAATGCTCGAATATAAAATTTAGATTTAAAAAAAACAAAAGCAACGATTGTTAGCACACATTTCCATAAAGTTTAGCAAATCCAAACACTGTCACAACGGGAAGGTAAACAAATTCCAAATCATATTATTGTCAAATAAGATAAGTAAAATTAGAAACCTAATAACGACGCATGGCAAATGAATACCATGCTCTTAAAGATCGAGCCAAAAGCATGACCAGTTGCATATCAAGTCTAACCCGTTTAGTTCAGGAGCTTGGAAATAAAGCTCATTTTAAGGGTTAAAAATTAGTCTGGCACATGAGCAATGTATAAACGTAGGTCGGTTATGCCTTTACAAACCAAAACACTTGAACCGGACGATTCTATGATAATTCTCTGAAATTTAAACTACCAGCAATGTGTTTTGGTGTATTGGGCAAGTAAAGGATGCTGTTAATAAGAAGCTTGTTTCCGTTTCACAAACTACCAGCATTGCGTTTGGGTGTATTGGTTCGCGTCGAGGCATAAGAAAATACATAAGCCTTGCGGTTTAATAGCTATCATGTCCTACATTATATAGGCCAAATATTCACCATCCATAGTAACTATCACTTCTGTCACCTCTATCAAACGTTAAACAATAATATACCAACCCACTAAAAAGCACCAATTTTTAGCATATACTAAATTTCTTAGAACACATAAGAGTTTATTCTTGTCATTGATTTAGGTAAAAGCTTTCAGATTTACATGACTTTTTCTCATATAGTAATATCATAAAATTTATGAGACAATTTATTATTAGTATGACATCCATCTCAATCAAATCTTGCAAATTTCCCACCATTAATCAGAATCACAAATCAATTACCTATAATTTACAATAAACTAAACATTGAACTTACAGATTACACCATAGATCATGAACACAAATTGTACATATTTGTCATCTCTAGTACTAACGAAAGAAGCCTAAACCAAAACCAATGATCATTAAAAACCTCAATCCACAATAAGTGATTTTTTAAAATTTAAATGAGAGTTGAGTGAAAGGAAGCATAAACACAAAATGTACCTTTCATTAATCAGAATCCGTGATGTTGAATTAGGGTTTTCTTTCAGCAGGACTGGTTTTATGGTGGATCGTACTGAGGTGGTCGGGTTCTTCTTCCCCCTCCTCCACTTCCCCACCAAACCCCCACACCGGCCCTAGTGTCAAAGGAGTTTACCGATCCTGCATTAGTTTCGAGAGAACGATTACAGGAAATGTAAATATTTATTGATTTGGGGTTTCGGTGGAAGATAAGAAGAAAGATATGTGGGATTTTGTTGGTATAGAACCGAGTGGGAGAGATGGGGAAGGAGAGAAGAAGAAACACGTAGCATGGGCACGTGGAAGGTTAAAGAGTAGTATAATTAAATATCGGGTCAGGTAGCATTTAATGAGAGCATTGGGATGAGAATCCTGCTCTTTAGTATAAAGGAGTAATAAGGTAGTTGATCTAAAAGAAAAAAAGAAGTAATATTAAAGTGAGTTAATTACATGTTTGGTTCTTGTGGTTATACCCAAATTGCATGTTTCGTCTTATTGCGACGATAATTACACCAGACGTCCCTGTGGTTGACCAGTCATTTGACCCTAACACCATCCAAATTTTCGTTAACTTTCCTTCTCGTCAGGGGCATAATTGTCAGTTTACATATTCTATACACCTAACATAGAGTTAAACTTGACTCTTTTGTAACACACTTCGTCCCTTCTTCTTCTTTGTCCTCTCACACATGCAATCCCTGAGCTTCTTCTTCATTGTCTGATCATGGTGAAGATAAGTTTTGATTTGAATGAGCCTAAAGATAGCTCAAAGACTGATAAAGCTGCAGAAAATGGTAAGAACATTGGAAATCCATTTTCGTGTTACTTAAAATTATGATGGAGCTTTTTAGAGAAGGTACAATTGTTGTTAATATTACGTGGTTATAATTGCAGGTCGTACCCCTAAGTCACTCACATTAAAAATCCACCATGGCGGGTGCTTTACACCAATACCTAGCAGGTCTTACGCTGGTGGACAGGTATCATTAGTTAATGTTGATGACATTAATGAGTTTTGTTTGCATGACCTTAAAGATATGGTAGTTAAACCGGGTTATGGTTTAGCAGACTTAATGTACTACCATTTTTTGATACCAAGTAGGGATGGCAACGGGTCGGGTTCGAGGCGGGTTTTAGTGTACCCGTACCCGTTTATAGTATCCACACCCATACCCGCCCCATTACCCGCTGGGTACCCAGTTAATATTATCCATCGGTTTTTCGGGTTTCCCCGCGGGTATCGGGTATCCCCAATTGAGTATTCTATGGAAAAAATCGCGAATATTAAGATTAAGTCACACTAAAACCCACCGACAAAATAAAGTAAAACACCATAATATGTATAAAAAATTAGGTTAGAAAACAAATACCGTATCAAACGATTTAACGCTTACGAATAATTCATGTACAACATCTAAATGTGTTAGATAATAAAGATACTTATATAAAAAATACAATGGAAGAAATTATATATACTATATATGTACTATAATAAATCATAATAGCAATATAGCGGGTACAAATTTGGGTAAACGGGTATGGGTACGGGTACGGGTATTACTAGAAACCGTCACCGAACCCGTACCCGACTAAAAAAAATTATCAATACCCAAACTCGCATCCAAACCCGCCAACCCGCCCCCGAACCCGACCCAACCGGTTTGGGTTTCGGTTTTCCCCGTCGGTTTCGGATGCTTTTTCCATCCCTAATACCAAGATTAGGCTTAGATTATGGTTTGCACCCTTTGAATGTTGATGCTGATGTGTTAGAGATGGCAACGTATGTTAAGGACTATAAGATCATTTTGTTTTATATTGAACATGGAAGTAGTATCTTTGTTACACCTAAGAAGGAGTTGCAATAGCAGTTGATAATCACTTAAGAAAAGGTCATATAGAAATTGATAGCAGTCCTGTTGTGAATAGGAATTTAACACCTATGTGTCATAGGAATTTGACGAAAGAATGGGAACAGGTTAGCTCTAAGTCATTAAGCATTGGTGAAGTAATGAAAAATTTAGGTAAAAAATAGCCTGCTAGTTCTGTGGAAGCACCAATTGTAGTAGAGTGTGCTGATGATCCTTTTGAAGATCTTGATGAGATACTAGGTGACTATGCAAACACTAGAAAGCAGATCACTAGGGATGAGATCATTGGGAAGCAGATGGTAGTTCATGTAGGTAATAGCTCTACAATCGATGATGTGCTTGACTTGGAGATGCTATTTGAGACATAAGGGGTTGGTCCTGTTAGAAAGTTCAAAGAAGTGGAGGTTGATGCAGATAATGAATCAGAAGAAGAGAGTGACACAGAAGGAGATTATACAAGTGGTAGTGATTCAGAGGATTCAGATTATGATCCAAAGCATGATGAAGTGTTTGATGATGATGAGCATATAGTTGAAGATGTTCATGCGAGTATGAATAATTTTAGTTTCACTGCAGACCCTAAACATGATTTAAGTATAGGTGTTGTTGAGGTTCATGAATATGATCTAGATGTCATTGATTATGACTCATTTGGCAGTGACTTAGATGATGGAATTGATTCTGAAAGGAGAATTCAACTTAGGGAATTAAGAAGAATAGGCAAGCAAAAAAAACAAGGGTTCCAATAAGTATTATTTCTACTTAGGGTAGCAATTTGCTTCTAAGGAAAGGGTGACAGGAAGAGTTAGGATGCATTGAGTTGAAACTAGGAGAAAGCTAATAATGGCAAAAAATGATAAAGAAAGGGTGAGAGTTAGATGTGAAGGCACAATTCTAGCATTGGTCCCTTATGCTGCTACTCAAACTGATATAGGTAAAAATGAAATTTCGCAAACAAAAGGTGGTCCAGTCATTAAAGACAACAACATTAGTGGCAAGTAGAATATTTTGGGAAAAGACAAAACATGCCAGGGGAAGGGTAAAAAGGTCAATAAAAAAAGTTGACAAATACTCATGCCATTGGACAATGCTTGTTGCATACACTAATAAAGGCATATGGGAATTGAAGATCACATTTGCTTACAATCAAGAGAAATTAAAGCATGTACATCTAGGTTTCTTTCAGATCATATTATCAAATCACTTGTTACTAATCCTGATATTCCTGTGAGGGCAGTTCAAGATCACATGCAGAAATAATTTGATGTGGGGGTCTCAAAGATGAAAGCTTTTAGGGCAAAGAGAATTGCAACAGATAAAATGATAGGCAGTTTCAGGGAGCAGTATTCACTGCTTAGAGAATATGTCAAAGAATTGATTAATCAAAATCCAGGCACAACTATTGATTGATGTACAACAAGAACCAAATCCAGAGTCTCTGATAAGAACTTTTAGAAGGGTGTATGTGTGTTTGGGAGCTCTCAAACAAGGTTTTAGAGCTTGTGGCAGAGAAATCTTAGGATTGGATGGATGCTTCATGTCAGGTCCTTGGCCAGGTCAAATACTAACAGCAGTTGGGGTTGATGCAAACAATGGGATTTATCCAGTAGCATATGCTATAGTTGAAGCAGAAAGTAAGGCATCTTGGTATTGGTTTTTGAAGTTACTTGGAGAGGATCTTGGTATAGAAGCCAACTTCAATTTCACTTTCATTTCTGATAGGCAAAAGGTACACATTTTATTGTGTAATTTGTCATGTGTTTTATGTAAGCCATCCTTAACCTTAACTTTCCATAGGGACTTATACAAGCCACTGCAAGTGTGTTTCCAAGTGTTGAACACAGGTACTGTGTTAGGCATATTCATGAGAATATGAAGTCGCAGTTTAAAGGAGGTGTGTCAAGGAGATGCTTTGGAATGCAGCCAAAGCCACTTCTGTTGGTGAATTCAACAAAAAGATGGTTGAGCTCAAGTCATTCAACTCTGATGTTTATGATTGGTTGATGAAGATTATAGCTGAACAATGGAGCAGAGCCCATTTTTCAGGTAATTAACTAACTCACACTGGACAAAAGCATATTAATAATTGGTCATATGCTTATATAGTGTGTGATTTGTTTAACAGGCAGAGCCAAATGTGATCTACTCTTAAACAACATCTGTGAGGTATTCAATAGGCAGTTAGTTGATGGCAGAGATCAACCCATCATTACTTGTCTGGAATATATCAAAGAGTACTTGATAAAGAGGATTGTACTAGTTCAGAAAGTGATAGCTAAGACTGTTGGACCACTTACTCCTTTTGTGACAAAACTCTTTGATGCTATAAAAAAAAGGCTACTTAGTACATTGTTCAATGGAATGGAGGTTTTTTTATATCAACTAACTGGGCCTTACAAGGATCAGTGTGTTGTTAACATGGAAACAAGGTTGTGTTCTTGTAGGAAGTGGGAGCTGATTGTAATACCATGTAAACATGATGTGGCTGCAATATACAACATGTCTAAGAATTTAGTAGGAGTTGCTATACCTGAACAATGGGTTCATGCTTCTTACAGACTTGAAACATGGGCACATGTATACTCATTCAAGGTCAACCCATGTAATGGTAGGGAGATGTGGTCAGTAGTTGAGTCTAGAATAGTCATAATACCACCTATGTACAAACCCCAAGTTAGCAGGCCACCAAAGAAGAGGAAGAAGTCGCGTGATGAGATTGCAAATGAAAGTTGTTCATCAGGCAAGCTTTCTAGGAAAGGCAAGTCTGTCAGGTGTGGTAAATGTGGAAATGTAGGTCATAACAGGAAAGGCTGCAGGGGTCAAGGTGGTGCAACTCAAGTTGGTGGTTCTAGTGCAAGGAATGTCTCTGCTCAAGCTACTGGTGCAAGGAATGTCTCAAGTCAATCTGGTGGTTCTAGTCAACCCATTACATCACAAAGCACAACAACTGATGCAAGGAATGCCTCAAGTCATGCTGCTGGTGCTAGTCAACCTAGTGCAACACCAAGCACAACAAGCCAAGGACCAACTTAGCATAGTGCAGGACCAAGGCAGGGTTTTCAGGCACCAAGACCAGATGCAACACAAAGATTGGCCAAGAAAATTGTCAGCAGACACAGCCCAAGAAAATTGTCATCTTAGTTCAGTTATTATGCATTGGGTCTTTGAACATTATGAATTCTGTTAACTTTCATGTAATTTGGATTATAAGTAGGAACTTTGTCATGTAATAACTCTATGTTTGGTTAACTCTGCATTAGAAGTATTATGTTTCGTTAACTTTATGTTTGGTTAGAAGTATTATGTAATTTGTATTCTGAATTAAAAGTACTATATTTGACCTTCTAAAGTCAACTGTCATGTAGTGTACATTGTTGGTCATTTTCCTTAGTTTGACTATTGTTAAAGTCAAACAGGCTCATTGGTTTTAGAAAATTGCTATGTTTGACCTTCTAAAGTCAAGTGACATTTAGAGTATGTTTTTTGATGCTTGTTTAGAGTGTGCATTGTGTTGCTAATGTTGCTGAGTTTGACCTTTTAAAGTCAAGCATGGTTGCTTTATACAACAAATAGAACAAAACCAAATGCTAAGCAAAACAAACAAAGTATATATGAGAGACCAATTTCCATTACATCATTACCAAAACCATTGGTTCTTACATAAACAACATCATACAACAAGACACAAGATCATCTAAGATCATAGACATAACCCTACATCATCAAACTACAACTTTCATCAAAACAACCACTAAACATCAAAAGACCTAAGATAAAAGTAGGAAAAAGGAAAATGCCAACCAACTGAAAATCAAATACTTCTTTAAGTTCCTGTTTGCTTGCACAAGCATCATCATCTCAGCTTCTATCCTATTCCTCACCTTTAACAAACCCGGTATTATCATCATAGCTCTTTAATACATGGGGGGGGGGATCCACACAGTCAAAATAAATACAACGTTCACCATTAAGCTATGTGCATGCAAGGAACCTACAACCTGGATTGATATCAGTCCATGATGTTTGGGTGACTGCAGGATGCCCACAAAAACATAACACCATTGATCTTAAGGGTTAGGGTTCTTGGGAGTAGTTTTGGATTGGGTGAATTAGGAATTGGGCGAGGTATCGAGGGACTTATAAGGCATGGAATTGGTGGGAGATGTTATGAGGGAGTTATAGGGTAACACTGTTAGTCCTTTAGGTGTATAAAATATGTGAACTGACGATTATGCCCCTGACGAGAAGGAAAGTTAACGAAAATTTGGATGGTGTTAGGGTCAAAGGACTGGTCAACCCATTTGGGTCAACCACAGGGACGTTTGGTGTAATTATCGTCGCAACAGGACAAAACATGCAATTTGGGTATAACCACAAGGACCAAACATGTAATTAGCTCTATTAAAGTGGACAATTGAAGATTGTTGGCAACCAATGCTTGTCATGCCGAAGACAGGAGTCCAACAAAAAGATCGTTATAGTTTGTTCTCGTGATAAGTATTTTAAATATATTAAATCATTTCTATCAAACTACAAACATTTTAATGGTACAATAAATATGGAGCCATTGTGACTCTTGATATTATGTTTCAGATACGTAGAGAAGATGCACAAAGATAGGTCTTAAGAAGAAGTAAGGTTATAATGGACAATTCGTAATAAAATGAGATTTCTTTATGTATAAATTAACTATTTGGATATATATGATATTGTTTGAGTTTTGGAAGGATATATATGTAATTATGTTTTTATCTTGGATATATATGCAATTATTAAGCTTTGAAGGGATATATATGTAATTCTCCCTTTTTAGAAAAAGACAATCTTATAAATACAATAGGTACTATGTACTCATCATTTGTAACTATCATATCAAATAAAATAAAAGGTACCCTCTTATGTTAGGTTTAGGAAAAGTGTTTATTATTAGATGAATTGGTCTTTGTATAGTTTTGTTTTGTTTTATAGTTTTATTAGTAATTACAATGTAATAAAGTCTATCTTGGTCAAAGTTAAGTAAATTTGACAAAGGTTTGACTAAAGTTAGAAAAATAGAATAGGGTTAGCAATAGGTATAAATTCCCATCTAGGAGGGGTATTTATACAAGTCTTTATATTTTGTAATTCACTTCTCCCTCCCATTTATATTTTCCCTTTTGGAATGAAAACTTTGAAAATGATAAAAAATACTCTCTAGCTCATCTCCTTACATTCTTTAACTTTCGTATGATATCTACTATACAAACATGACATATAACAAGTGGTATCTATCGCCAGGAGAGATTTAGTGTGTGTTTCGTGAATCAAATCGAGCTTAACCGTAAGGATTTTCGATCTAAAAGCTTTCGTATCGATGAAAAGTAGGTTTCATAAGAATGTAGAGTGATTAGATTTACAATTTGATAAGTTTTTGATCTTAAAACGTTGAAATATAACTTTCATAACTATCAATTTGTAGGTTTAATAACTAGTTTTTAAAAAAAATTACTTGCTTAAGGATTGAATTTGGTTGAAAAATATGGATTTAAGAGCTTTCGTAAAACAAGAAATAGGTTTCGGTAAATGTTTTTAGGCGGGAAATAACTTTTGTATTTTAGTTTTTGAGCTTTCGTATCATAGTTGAGGTTTCGGTAACTGCCATACGTAAGTGTTTTTTAGCTTTCGTAACATAGTTTAGCTTTCGTAACACTTCAATAGCTTTCGTAATCTAGAATTTTATCAATTTGAAAAGATAACATTGATATTATCATTCTAAAATGCTTAAAATCAGATTGATAGATTTTTAGTAGGTTTCGTAGCTAAGAATTTACGAAATTAAGAGATTTCTTGGATTTTACGAAAGTAGAGGTAATTTGGGATTTACGAAAGGAGGTTTCGTAATTAGAGCTTTCGGTAACCGTTTGGTTTCATAGACTGTGAAAGCTTTCGTAAGACTTGGTTTCGTAAACAAGAGGTTTCGTAACATAGTTTTCATATTGGAAGGTTTCGTATCTCATTGTAAGAGGTTTCGTAGCACAGTTTTGGGGTTTCGTAAACTGTTTTAGAGGTTTTGTAACACAATTATTGGGTTTTGTAACACTGTTTCATAGGTTCAGTATCTCATTATTTGGGTTTCGTAACACAGTGAAAGAGGTTTCGTATCTTCTAATCTTGGAAAATTGAGCTTTCGTATAAAGCTTACGTGTTACTTAGAATTTCGTAACAAATCAAGGTTTACTTTCTTCAAGGTTACTTCAATCAAAAGTGTTGTAATACAAGACAAGGTTGTCATTGCTCGTTAACTTCACGATTACAAGACTTTATCTCTAAAACGATCCAAGTTTGCATTGTAATCATTCGACACAACATGTCTACTTCAAATCAACAAACTTTAACTGACTCAGGAGCTAATGAAAGACCTCCAATGCTTGAGAAATGGAATTATATTCCATAGGAGAGTAGGTTCAGAAGGTTTCTGGATAATAAACTTGAATAGGGGGATCGAATGTGGCATTCAATTGAGAAAGGACCTTATGTCAGGCCAATAATTCCTAATCCAGACAAGCCTACTGAGCATATACTTGAACCATTGTCCAAAATGACTAAGGGAAACAAGAAGCAATACATTGCTGATGTAAGAGTCATGAATTATCTTCTTCAAGCTATACCCAATGATATATACAATTCAGTGGATGCGTGTAAAAATGCTAAGGATATGTGGGAACGAATTAAGAGGTTGATGTTTGGTTCTGATGTTACTAATCATGTGAGAAACTCACGAATCATGGATGAGTTTGACAAATTTGCAGCAAAGGAAGGAGAATCATTAAAATCTGTGTATGAAAGATTGACAACACTTGTAAATATTATGGATCGTAATAATGTTCATCATATTCTAGTGTCAATCAACACCAAGTTTCTCAATTACTTGCAACCCGAATGGAGAAAATATGTTACTATGGTTCATCATAATCAAACAGGAGATGTAGTTTCATACGATCAGTTGTATGATTCTTTAGTACAATTCGAACCACATGTTTAAGCATCCAAAGCAAAGAAAGCTGCCAAGAATCATGATCCATTAGCCCTTCTTGCTCATTCAAATGCTTCTTCGTCACAATCTCATGCAAATTCTTCTTATTCACCACAACTATACATAATCACACATCTTCTCAGTTGACTGTTATGAAGACGATATCAAGGGGAGTTTACAGGGGATTCTCAAGAAGATAAGCTTAAAACTACCATGATGTTATTAGCTCGAGCAATCACTCATAAGTTCTCCACGCCTACCAATAATCGTCTTTGCACTTCATCAAACATAAGAAATCAAGCTATGATTCAAGATGGTAGAGTTGATATACAAACCAAGAATGCAAGTTATGGTGGAAATGGTAACAGGAATGCAGGGAGACAGAACATGAATCAAGCATTTAATGTAGGAACTCAGAATGATAAAAGCAATAAGATTGTTTAGCGTGTTCCACGAACTGATTCAAATCTAAGAAAGGCAAATGTTCAATGTTATAACTGTAATGAAAAAGGCCACTATGCTCGTGATTGTCAAAAACCAAGAGTTTGTGATGCAAAGTAATTTAGAGAACAAATGTTGCTAGCAATGAAAGATGAAGTTGGAAGCAATCTCAAGGACGAAGAAAATGATTTCATGCTCGACAATTCTTATGGAGATAAGACATTAGAAGAGTTAACTGCTACAGTAATCATGATGGCTCGAATTCAATCAGCTGATGATAATGCTGCATCTGAACCATCTGATGATGTAAAGGTTGCAAGTGAGGTAAATCCTTCAACCAAGGATCATGAACAAGTGAATTGTGTGCAACGTAAAACTATTATTCACACATCTAATGATGATCAAATTGATTCTAATATAATATTTGATGATCCTTATGTGGAAAATAATGGTGGAACAGTTGAACATGATTCAACTGAACAAGATGGAATATCATGATAATAAAATGCTGGATAAATGTACAAGAAATCTAAAAATAAAAAATGATAAACAATGAGCTTTCAAAAGTAAATTCATTTGCTCAAAAGAGCTTGAGACGTTAAGGATTGGGCCAAAACATGTGAGTAAAAAAAACAATTCAATGTTCAAATATAAAGAAACCATGTGGAAGAGTTGGAAACTTGAAATACGTGCAGATAAAGGACACCATTGAGCGAATCTGAAATAAAAAGTACAAAATTGAAAGTGATTTTTTCAAAATTGAAAATGAAAAGATAATAATTCAACATGAAACTCAGATAGCTAAAAAGGCTTTCACCGAATGAGAAGATCGATATCTTGAAGATATTTGTGATCTGGAAGAGAAATTGAGTTCTCATGATCAAACTGTTTATAAAATGGGTCAATCAATTTATACAATTCACATGCTTGGAAAAGAACCAAATAAAGTTTATGATCCTTTTCTCAAAGCAGAGTTGGGTTATATGAATCCCAAACGTCTCAAGAAAGCCATTGTAGTACAACCCAAAATGTATGATGGTGAAATGCTTCATAGCACTAGTTTAAAAATTCATTCACCTGATTCTGAGGAAACTTTAGAGGATGCGAAAGAAAGTC
Organism: Tanacetum coccineum; assembly: GCA_026074375.1. NCBI lineage: Eukaryota > Viridiplantae > Streptophyta > Magnoliopsida > Asterales > Asteraceae > Tanacetum > Tanacetum coccineum. The sequence continues at coordinate 4,637 of BQNB010026692.1, read as the reverse complement.
GATTGAAAATGAAAAACAAAATGGTTAAACTTAATTATGAAAAATTAAATGCTCTTTATGACACATTTGTTCCTCAACAAGAACCTTCTGTTGAACAAACACATTATTCAATTCATTCTACTTCCAATGATTGTTCTGAGACAAAAGAAGTTACATCAGATTTATCAAATCCACAAATGCCAAAAGAGAGTAAATTGTTAAAAATGTTTGAAAAAATGGGTTTAGAAATTAATGATTTACAAACAAGAATTGATGTCACGCTTTTAGAAGATAGAAAAAGAAAATGGATGTCTGATAGTCAAAATTCTTTAAGAGAGTTTTATAAAACTGATGTCATTCTGATGTCTGAATCTTTGTCAACGACTTTGAAAGAACTTCAACAAGAACTCATTGACAAAGTACAGGAAATGTTAAATATTTTTGAATCAATGGAACAGAAAGTTGCAGAAAAATATCCAAAAGAGAATGTTTTACAAACAGAAATTGATCGAATTTTGGAAGTATCTTTGACTTGATAAATTCAAGATTGTGTGATCCTTTCTGTTCAAGAACAGAAAAATGAGATGTTAAGAAATGAACTTGAGAAAAGTTCAAGTGACTCAAAAGATATCTAAGCCAATTTACTCAAAAGAATCAAAATTCTTAAAAATGATTTTAAGCGATCACAAGCTCAAAGTATTGATTTCAAACTTAAACTACAACATCAAAAAGAGAAAATGGCTTGTGACGTCTCTTGGAAGTCAAAATTGTCAATAGTGAATGAAGAGAATGTGTTGCTAGAAACTCAAGTGGATTATGTTGTTACAGAAAGAGAAAACATCAAACTTGAATATCAAAAGATTTTCAATTCAATAAAAACAACACGGACTCAAAATCAAAAGGAGCTTGATGAGTTGATTGAACATGTTAATCAAAAGACATATGCTTATGCTGATGTGCGGGCTCAGAATCAAGATCTTTTGATGACAAAAACTGAACTCAAGAATAAGCTTAAAACAGTTGACAAGGGAAAGAATGTGAACACTAAGTTTGACAAATCTGAGACATCAGGAACACTTCTTTGTATAACACAATTGCCTAAAATCATAGCAGTCAAGGCTAAGAAAGTGTCAAATACTAAGGTCAATGATGATAAGTCAAAACCAGTCAATTCACATTCTATACCAAAAAACTAGCAAATTCAAAAACAGAGTGCGAATGTAATCGTAAGAGGAATGTATAGAATCACAAAAACAGAGACACAAACGCTGGATTCTAAATCTAACATAAATGTTTCTAATTCCACAGGTGTAGAAAGTTCTAATAGTATTAGAAGACCAAAGTCCAAGGACAATAAATCAAAAGATAGAGTCTTGAAGAACACTAATGATAAGAGACCATTTGCACATGTTCGGAAGATGTCAAGTAGTGTTAGTATAAATTCTAATAAGCGTGAAACAATGCATTTAAATGTACGTCAATAAAACGCAAGTGTATTAAATACCAAGACTGTAAATGCTGTTAATGACGGTTCGAATATTGTTTGTGTTTCTTGTGGTAAAGATGTGTTTTTACTTTCTCATGAAAAATGTGTTGCTCGTTATGCTTTGTCTAGAGATTCTAAGGTAAAAAGAGCCTTATTCACTACCTCTATAGCAGCGAAATCTAAGAATTTAAGAGCTACTTTTGTAGTTGCAAAATCTAGATTAAGTGTTGCTAAAACCCCAACAACAACAAATAAGGTCTCCAGTGTGTTATCACTATCTCCTGATTTTAGTCAAAGTAGGACACTTAGTAATTGCATGAAAAACAAAATTGCAACAAGTAGAAAGTGCCAGACATGGTTTGAAAACCAACAATGTTTTAATTGGACACCCAAGAGCAAAATTGCTCAACCACTCTCATGTGAGACAAAGAGTAGTACCCGTGTTCGATCTAAATCTAAAACATCGGTTACCACTCAGAAATGGGTAGCCAAACTGTCCACTCTTCTATCTGCATTTGTTTCATGTGATGCAGGTAATCCAGCTCGTCCTTTGGATTGTTGATAGCGGGTGCTCGAAGCATATGACTGGCAATCTGTCACTGCTAAGAAATTTCTTTGAGAAATTCATGGGAACAGTCCGCTTCGGGAATGATCACATCGCAGCAATCATTGGATATGGAGATTATGTTCAACGCAATCTTACGATATGTCACATATACTATGTTGAAGGCCTAGGACACAACTTATTTTCGGTCGGATAATTTTGTGATGGAGACTTAGAAGTAGCCTTTCATTCAAACACTTGCTATGTTTGGAATTTGGAGGGCGATGACTTACTTACTAGTTCTTGAGAATCTAATCTCTACGCTATCTCCATTTCTGAGTTGGCGGCTTCTTCTCCAATGTGTTTAATGTCCAAAGCAACATCAATAAAATCATGGTTATGGCACCGAAGGCTTTCTCATTTGAATTTTGGTACCATTAATCAACTTACTTTAAAAGATCTATTGATGGGTTTCCGAAATTTAAGTATGATAAAGATCACTTATGTTCAACATGTGAGCAAGGAAAAAACAAGAAAACTTCATTTCCATCACAGTTGGTTCCACGCACAGAATTCAAACTTGAATTAATTCATGTGGATTTGTGTGGACCAATGAGGATAGAAAGCATCAATGGAAAGAAATATATTCTTGTGATTGTCGATGATTATTCTTGCTACACTTAGGTATACTTTCTCGTACCAAAGATGAGGCTCCAGATACAATCATCATTTTCATAAATCAAGTTCAAAGGATTTCAAGGCTTAAATTCTAAAGATCCGAACTGATAATGGAACAAATTGCGGCCATTTTATGCAAAGCTAGGCATTATTCATCATACATAAATTGCTTGAATGCCTCAACAAAATGGTGTTGTTGAACGTAGAAATCGTACACTTGTCGAGGCTGCATGAACAATGCTCATTTTTTCAAAAACTCCAGAATTTCTATGGGCCGAAGCTATTGCCATTGCTTACTTTACTCAGAATCGCTCTATTATGCACACTCGGTACAATAAAACTCCTTATGAGTTGATTCATGGGAGAAAACCCAATGTTTAATACTTTCATGTGTTTGGATCCTTGTGTTATCCAACAAATGATCGTGATGATCTTGGGAAAATGAAACCAAAAGCTGACATTGGTATCTTTATTGGTTATTCTGAGTCATCAAGAGGATTTCGTATCTATAACCGTCAAACCAAAAAGATAATGGAAACGATCCATGTCAAGTTTGATGAACTCACATCTATGGCTTCTGAATGCAACAATTTAAAACCCAGATTCAACTGCTCGAATTTTCAAGATTCATCAGAAGATTCACAATTAGTACCGTCAAAAACAGACTTGGATAATTTGTTTGGTCCACTGTATAAAGAATACTATGTGATGAGTCCTCCAGAAGTGTTAGATAATTCCGCTGCACATACTCTTGATAACAACGACACTTCTTCATCATCGTCAATTGTCGTTGAAGAAAATGAAGCTCCTCAAATAGGATCCTCATCAACAGAACAAGTTAAACCAAACATACAAGTCTTGAATGAAAATGCTGATGAAGTTGTTCAAGAAGACGTTGCAGAATTTGATGGAAATATTTTCTATTATGCACCTCAAACTCCTGTATTCGAAGAAGCTGAGTCATCTTTAACATATCATGATCCGTCAAATATGCACGAGTTTCACCAAACACATCACTCTACTGATAAGTGGACTAAGAATCATCCAATTGAATAAGTGATTGGTGATCCCTCAAAACCAGTAATGACAAGACGTCAACTTCACACTGATGCTGAAGTATGTATGTACGCACTAACAATGAGTACTACAGAACCGAAAAATATCAAGGAAGCTATGCTTGATGCCAGCTGGATTGAATCCATGCAAGATGAGCTTAACCAGTTCAAACGCCTTGATGTTTGGGAACTTGTCGAATATCCTATTGGCAGAAACATAATCTCAGTCAAATGGATTTGGAAAAACAAGACTGATGCTAAAAACATGGTTATTCGGAACAAGTCTCGTTTAGTTGCCAAAGGATATGGTCAAGAGGATGGAATCAAATTTGAGGAATCTTTTGCACCAGTTGCAAGACTTGAAGCTGTTAGAATTTTTGTGGCATATGCCGCTCACAAGAACTTTTCTATATACCAAATGGATGTCAAAACATCATTTTTGAATGGTCCACTGAAAAAGGAAGTTTTTGTTCGCCAGCCCGATGGTTTTGTTGATCCAGACTTTCCTAATCATGTATATTGTCTTAAGAAAGCTCTGTATGGTCTCAAACAATCCCCCAGAGCCTGGTATGACACGCTTTCCTCATTCTTAATTGAACACCATTAAACAAAAGGTATTGTTGATCCGACATTGTTTACCAGAAGACACGGGGATGAAAATTTACTTGTTCAAATCTATGTCGATGACATAATTTTTGGGTCAACAAATCCAGTCTTTTCAAATAGATTTTCAAAACTAATGAAAGATAATTTTGAAATGTTAATGATTGGTGAAATGAAGTTCTTTCTCAGACTTCAAGTTCATCAATCACCTCGTGGAATCTTTATTTGTCAATCACAGTATACTATGGATCTTCTTAAGAAACATGGGATGGAAAAATGTATACCATTAGCA
>BQNB010026691.1:942-58335 GCA_026074375.1 Tanacetum coccineum | reverse complement strand
TATCGAAACAAAAGTCTTAAAGAGCCTTCGGGTATATGACTTAAGTAAAATCCTGAGATACAAAAGTAGGATTTGCGGGAGGAAAAGTAAGTACACAATTAGTATTTATGAGTAGTGTTAGTGTCATGACTTGTAATTAACGATGATCTTGTTTTTAAGCTTAGCATGGGAAAAGTGAAAAATCGGGGATGATGAAGTTATCTTTTAGACGCTTAATTGTGCTTTTTGTTCTATGATCCTAAAAGTTACCAATGTGGTAATGAAAACATTGCATTATGTCAACACAAATAAATTGTAGTTAGGTAGTTAATAATCAAGAAAAATCATAAAAAGAGAAAAATCTTAGAAAATGGGAAGTCGGGTGTTTTATAACTTGTGATCTCTTAAACAAAACTCTTTGCTACTTTTCAAAGGTTTAGTTTGGGGAATTTTCGAGGTATTTGGTTATAAGGCATGTGATATTGCGTGAGGACACACAATCGTTTAGTTTGGGGAATTTTGATAAGTGTAGAATACACATATCTATTTATGCTTAAAAAGACCCAAATAAACCCAAAACGGATCAAAAATGGCAAAAATGTGCTTGTATCTGAGTTTTATGTGTGCAGGTATGGATATGTCAAATATTGCAAGAAATCAGTCAAAAACGAACACGAGAACGGATGAGTGATCAAGAAGCTAAAGAAATCAAAAGCCGAAGCCAGAAAAATCATGCCTCAGCCTTCTACAGTCAATTGCAAGAAACCACATTCAGACAAAACCCAACTCCATTGATTATAACTCCAAGGGCTGAATTTGCAATTTATAAAAGTTAATTATAACTTTACAATTGTCTTAAGAAACCACAAGGGGTGAATATGCAATTTCCCAAAGATGTTTTAACTTGAAATAGAGGTTGTCAAACACAAGGGCCAAAGATGCAATTATCTTATTCTTTCAAAAAGGGCGCGGGTCAATGCCGGGTCAAACTACCCAAGGGTACACCTTTTAGCCAATCACAGCTCGACCCCCAACCCAATAACCCAACCATTAACCCGACCCCTACCCGAGTTCCTTATAACTCACAAACGGTCACTGTTCACCCAATAATCCCCAAACTCGATCTACAACTCTCACACACACAATAACCAACTCGATTCCACCGTAAACCCTAGTTCTTTAAACCTTAAGCCTAACCCTAATTAACCATAGGGTTAATGTCCCTATCACTTCTATAACTAACCTGTCACTATCCATTCCACCTCAACCCCATCCCATGTGGCATAAAGAAGGGATTTGATTGGGCGGTGTGACGCGATTAGTCACACGCCCAATCTATAATCCAATCGTACGGGTATGATTGCAAGATCAAGGAAAGAGAGAATGATGAAGGGCCGAGATGATGAAGAGAGAAGAATCTAGAAGTCCATGGCTCGGGTATAAATACCCGGCTCATTCCAGCCAAGAGGGGAGTTAATGTTTAATTTTTCAGTGTTTTTTTTAGTTCAATTATTTTAGATTCAGTTTTAAATAGATTTTAAATAGATTTTGTAATTTCATTTTCATTTCAATTCGTATTGTACCCTTATTTCAGTTTTAATAAAAGTGATATTTTATATCAATTAGTTTCTCGTTTAAATTCTGTCAAGTAGCTTTGAATGTGTTTTGTTCATGAAGTAGATTACTAAGTTGCTAGCACTTATAAGCTGATAAGCTTATTAGCTTATTTTTAATAAGTAAAAATTGAGTTTAAATTAGTTTTAGCTTTTAGTTCTGTCAATAAGCTGTTTATAAAAAAAAAAGGGATGCTGTTTGTTGGTTGTTAGTTACTTCAGGGGCTTAAATTGCAATTTTTATAGTTTTTGTTAGTTTAAAATTTTACTCAGTTAGTCCTTGTTAGTTTAATAATAGTCCCTAGTTAATTACACCGTTAGTCCTTTAAATATTTCATAGTTAGTCCTTTGTTAATTAATAGTTAATTCTAGTTAGTCCCAAGTCCAGGGACTAATTCTGCCATAAGTTCAAACTTTGTATTTTTAGTATAAAATCTACATTTACACCGCCTACCCTCATCTTTCTAATTTGTCACTTTCAACCCATGTGTTTGGGTGATTTTAGTTTAAGTTTTATAAAAAAAAAAAATAAGTTTTAATAATTAATTAGGTTTTTAGTTTAATTTCTTAAATTAGTTTTTAATTACTTGATAAAAAGAGAATCCAAGTGTACTTGTTTAGCCTCTTCTTCTTTCTGTAAAGTATCCAATCTGATAGCTTCAGCAAGACTAGCTTCCTCCTGTAGAAGTTGTTCCTTAGTCTTCTTAGGAGCTTCTTCAATGATCATAGGAGCTTTTCCTTCTCTTTGGCCTTTATCAGGGGAAGGAATGGACTTTTTAGTACTGCCAGTACTAACTTGTCCACTAACAGTACTAACATTAATACTGCCAGTATTAACTCCTTCAGCATACCCAGTACTAACTTCTTCCTGAAAATCCAAGCTAGTGGCAACCTTCTTTCCCTTAGACTCTTTCCTTCTCTTATACCTCCTTCCCTTATCTATTGACTTTGGCTTTTGAGAAGCAACCCTGGAGAGAGTTTTAGCTGCTTCTAATGTAGTAGGGCTTATGTCTTCCACTTGTTCCTCCCCTGAAGCATTGACAGTAGTCTTAGAAGGAGTAACCAGCCCTTGTACCAAAGAAACTAGAGGATCATCTTGACTTTTCCTCCCCTGAGCCTCAGGTTCTTCCTCTTCAGAGTCTGATAAAACCACATTTCTCCTTTTCAAAATCCCTTCCAGCTTCTTCACCTTCTTGACCAACTTCACAATAGCACTCCCCATTGTCAGCTTGGTTTGCTTGAGATCCGTTTCCAGACTATCAATTCTTGTCACTAACTGAGGAACTAACTTGAGCAAATCATCCACAGTCATCTGTCCTTGGGGATGCTCTTGTGGGGGTGAGAAGTGTTGGTGTGCAGGAGATGGTTCCTCAAATGTGTACTCCAAAGGTTCAGGGTCAGTTTCAGGGATAGGTCCCGCCTGTTACGCGGGTGACCCGGGTTCGATCCCCGGCAGCGGCGCCAAAAATTTGACTCGCATAAACTTAACCCTCTTTATACATAGATAAATGTAAACAAATATAAATATATATCAAGGAACAAAATCCGCGAGATCAATGAAACCGGAAGCAGTATAGAGAGTCTCCGGGTCGTTATGTCCCAACGAGGCTTGAATGGAAAATCGAATTACGGATTGATGATTGATGACTGAATGACAAAGATTTGGATAATATTGGGCACTAAACCTAATAGGCAAATGCACTCAAAGATAAGCAAGGAAAATAAGCTAGAGCAGGCTAAAAGGCTAGGAATGGAACAAACACTTAAAACTTTTACTCTAAGAATGAGTCTTTATTAAGCCCACATATTCACTTTTTTAAATAAGCCACTGAAATAAGCACAATAAGCACAAATCACTACACAAATAAGCTCAAATAAGCTTAAGACAAATCAAATAAGCTAAACCAACTCTAAATAAGCAAATTCAAAAAGCAACTAAACTAAGATAAGCAGGAGAAATTCAGCAGTACTAACAACAGTACTAGCAGTATTAACTACCAGTATTAACTAACAGTACTAACTTGGAGTTAGTACTGCTAGCTTTAAGTTAGTACTGTTAGTTCAATGAAACAAGAAATAAGCAAATAAGCTAAAACAGATATTTAACTATCCCTAATAAGCACTCAGGCATAAGAATAAGCAACTGGAATAAACTAGAATGGCAAATAAGCTAAAAAGCTACAAACTGATACACTATTGAAAATACTTTGAAAAGGAAAATAAGCTTAAATAAGCTTACTCTTAAAGACAGTAAAGGAAAATGGTTTAATCTACTCTAAAAAGCTAAGGAAATCTTAAATAAGCCGAAATAATAAGCTGATAAGCTAAAATGAACCACCAGTACTAACAGTTTTAACTACCAGTACTAACTTGGAGTTAGTACCGCTAGCTTTAAGTTAGTACTGCTAACTTTAAAATCCAAAAATATGAACTAGCAGTACTAACTATGGGTTAGTACTGCTGGTTCCAAACATCCCTTAAAGTTTTCAAAAATCATTTTTCTTTTCATACTGATTAAAAACAGATTATCCAATAACAAAATAAGATACTTATAAGCAGACTTTAATTAAGAATAAGCACTTAAATAAGCTGAATTTTTCTAATAGTGTTAACTCAAAACTAACAGTTTTATTGAATGAACTAACAGTACTAGCAGTATTAACTAATCTACTAAGCAAGATAAGTACTAAACATACAGATAAAGCATAAATAAGTAAACATAAGTAACAAATAAGCACTATAAGCAGTTCTGCAGTAACTAAGAGAAATAAGAGAAAGAGAAACTTACAACACCCTTGCTCAAAACAGGGTCAAACAAAGGATCTACAAGCTCTAGCTTGTATAAAACAAGCTAGTGAGAGTCCATAAGCCCATCCAGAACTGGCTTATCATCCATAGATTAAGCTGTGGTGTATTTTGAGAGTGATTTTTGTGATTTTTCTCTTAACTAATTAACTTTTCTTTTAACCACAAAACAACATAATTAAGAAACTTGACACTTGGAATTATAAAGTGACTTAAAATCTCAAATTTGCATTAAAACTTGAAAGTGTTACAAGCTAAAAGTAAAAGCTGTAAATGAGTTTTAAAAGAACTGAAAATAAGCTAAGTTATATTAAAAATTAAAAACTAACTCGTTTTGACTTAAACAAATAAAATAAGCTAAGATATTCTAGATATTAAAAAAAACCTAACAAAACTAACTCCCTAACTTGGGTTACAATGGCCCTATTTATACTAAAACGAATTAAGGTCTTGGTTTCTTGGACTCTCTTCTCTTCTTTCTTCTGTGTTTCTTTGTAGAGACAAAAACCAAGTGTGTTTGTTGTGTGAGGTAATTCTAAAACAAATCCCAGCCTTCAATTTCTTTTGTGCTTCTTTGGAGTCAACACTCGCCACGAAATATGCTTGGAAAGTGGTGATGGGATTTGCCAAGCATGGCCTTATACAGCTGGGGGGGGGGGGGAAATAGAGGAGTGGTTGAAATGATTTTTCTAGGGTGTTGAGTGTTTTGCAGGGAGAAGGTATGGGAAGACATCCCTACTCTGTACCTGGGTTTTGTTTGGGCGGGAAAGATGGAGTTTGGGGAGGTTGGCAGCTTTGGCCCCTCATTTCTTATAACAAACTTCGCCCGGTTTGCAATTTCGACCCTTGTCTTTTTCTTTTGTAATACAACTTGAGGTTTGGCAGTTTTAGTCCCTCAAGTTGTATTTTCTTCATGTGTCTGACTTTTGACTTTGACTGACTTTGGCTTCGGATTGACTTTGTCTTTTCCATCCCGTGCTTAGTTTGGTCGTTTTTGGCTTTCTTTTTGAATATCCGTTCCTGCACAATTCAAATGCAAAACATACAAATACAATGTATTTTTGGTACGTTTTTAGTCATTTAAGTCCGTTTTTAATGGAAAATGGTATGTGTAATTAAGCACATACCAAAATCCCCCATACTAAGGTATTGCTGTGTCCTCACGCAATGTTATGAAGTAAACACTCAAGAAACCAAGAATCTTAATCCCCCTCGACTAATAACCTCGAAAAGTAGCTAAGTGTTCGTCAAGGAGAACTTAAAGAATCAATAGCTTCGATAAGTCCCGTTTTCACCATTTTTTATATGTACACTACTATCCCTAATATTTTTGGATTTTCCTTCCTTTTTCTTTTCTTAACTACCTGTTTGACTTCCTTTATTTTATCAACATTGGGATCATAGAATGAGAAGCGCCCATAGAATAATCTACGGATGTCCTGACGGATAAATTCATCGTCCCCGATTTTTCACTAGTTCCAAACCAAGCAATTAAACAAGATCATTTGTCAATATAAAGCGTCAAAAGTTAAGCACACATACATATGACTTTGAACTTATAACTCCCAACACGGAATATGATCTAAATGGTGTACTCAATTAACTCAACCATAGATTCAACTTATTTTCCATAGTCGTAATTCAAGGAGAAATCATGACTCAAAGCAACAACTTATTTAGGCCCTGGGTAACTTGATTTTAAGAACGAAAATTTAACTGTAGAACTTTTTTGCAACATCTTTTATATTATAATCATAAAGTTCTAAAGAATAGGAAATGCGTTGTTTGTTTAAACACCTGACCTAGGCCTCGCTCCCCTATTAGGATATCAACAACCAACGATCGGATGATCTTATTTGAAAACCCACCCGTTGCTAGCGTAGTGGGACATCACATCAACCCTTCTGCCTAAAATGGCTAGGATAGGTGTCTTAGTTTGAACCCTCCACCAAGACCTACGCTTCCTGGTGAGATATCACAACATACCAATCCATAGAAGTAAAAGATGTCTTTATTTGAACCCCCACCTCGCGGTTAGCAGAGTGGGATATCACAACATCTTTACTTGCTTCCAATAATCAAATGTATGCGTCATTGGCGATTATTTCAATATTCATGGCATCATCGCATTCAAAAATTCATTCATGCTTCTTTGGCCATTTTAAAACTTTCAAATTACAAAGAACAGAAAAACCTCGCTTAAAGAATCAAGTTACAAATTTGAAGCTTTTTCTAAAAACATCGATGACTAGTTGAATGAAATGAGCACGTATATAGGTGGACTAAAAAGCTAATGGGAGAAAAAGCCACAAGTTACTCATATAAGCTTTAGAAGAATCTTGCTCAGCACATAAACTTATATTTAACTCTATCACTTCTTGTTCTTCACCTTATTAAAATTCGAAACACAGAATTCGTGAAAGCTTAGCCTACAAGCGGTAAGTTGAGGAACTAGCTAGGGCTCAACACGCCCGATCGAGTCAAAAATTATTCTCATTCTACCCATTAGGAAAGTCGAAACTGTGACAAAACACTTATTTTATTTTTGAAAATTTTAAAAAAATTTCATTTTTTGGTATTTTTGCAAAAATTTGGTGGTAAAAACGGGATTACATGATAACAACGGCTGCAGGCAAAATCAAATCGAAGATCCCCCCATACTAGAACTAAACATCATCCTCGATGTTTTGAAAGGGGCACCTACGTAAATCTAAGGCCGTTTATTAAGTGTGCCAAAAGATAAAACGTTAGTCGATTAGATTTGGATACTGGATTCCCAAAATGAAGCTGAGGATGTGAAACTCTTGTGGATGAAAGACAAAACTGAGAGCATGAGAGTTCTTCACAATCCGGGCAATCCTGGACAATAAACACAAACACGAAACACGGGTAATGGAAGAGGCGAGCCTCCACACAACAAGAAAACACTTATTCATTTTTACACAATACTACGATAAGCATGGGGTGCCTCCCACGAAGCGCTTGTTTAAGGTCGCTATGCTTGACCCGTCACTTGAATTTATTGGTTCATGGGGAATGTGTGGAGATCTGGGACTACCAATTGTGGTACGTCCCCTCCAAAGTAGTGCTTTAAACGATGACCATTCACTTTGAAATTTGGCCCGGAGTTTTGGGATAACTCGACAGTGCCATATGGAAAAACTTGGGTTACAGTGAATGGTCCACTCCAGCGGGTCTTAAGCTTGCCCGAGAAAATCTTCAATCTAGAGTTAAAGAGGAGGACTCGATCACCGACGTTGAAAACGCGGTTTTTGATCTTGGAGTCATGGATTCTCTTTGTTTTCTCTTTATAGATCAAAGAGTTTTCATAGGCATGATCACGAAGTTCATTAAGTTCATTGAGTTGAACTTTTCTGTGATCACCCGCGGTTTTGATATCAAAGTTTGTATGCTTAAGGGCCCAGTAAGCTTTGTGCTCGAGCTCAATCGGAAGATGACATGCCTTCCCGTACACTAACTTGTATGGAGTACACCCGATGGGTGTTTTGTAAGCTGTGCGGAAAGCCCAAAGTGCGTCATCTAATTTATCCGACCAAGAGGCACGATTTTCGCCCACGGTCCTTTCAAGAATTCGTTTCAAACCACGATTGGATACCTCAACTTGTCCACTTGTTTGTGGATGATACGCGGTGGAGAGACGATGAGTGACTCCGTATTTAAGCATGACCTTTGCAAATTGGTCATTGCAAAAATGGGTTCCGCGATCACTTATGATTGCACGAGGGGCACCGAATCTGGCGAAGAGAGATTTAAGAAATTTGCAAACAACTCGGGCGTCATTGGTGGGGAGCGCTTTTGCTTCAACCCATTTTGATAAGTAATCAACGGCCACGAGTATATATTTATTCCCTCTTGAAGACGGGAACGGCCCCATAAAATCAATGCCTCATATGTCAAAGATTTCGCAAACTTGGATAGAGTTTTGAGGCATCTCATTACGTTGCGAAATTTTGCCTTAACGTTGACAAATGTCACATCGGGTAACATAGTCGTAGGCATCCTTGTAGATCGTGGGCCAATAGAAACCTGAATCGAAGATTTTTTTAGCGGTGTAATTGGCACTGTAGTGTCCCCCGGTGGGTCCACTGTGGCAAGCTTTAAGTATGTCAAAAGCTTCTTGCCCCAAAACACAACGCCGAATCACTTGATCCACACATATCTTAAACAAGAAGGGGTCGTCCCAAAAGTAATGTTTGACGTCTTTGAAAAACTTTCTTTTCTGCTGAGACGACATTCCTTTGATCACAAAATTCCCCGCATGGTAGTTTGCAAAATCGGCAAACCATGGGGCATTATCATCACCACGAAAGGTAACCATCCCAAGTGTCTCGAGAGGAAATGTTTCCGTAATTTCCTTTTTCTCGAGCTCACTTTGATGGGGATTTTCAAGTCTAGAAAGGTGGTCTGCGGCGAGATTTTCTGCTCCTTTTTTATCACGGATAATGACATCAAATTCTTGGAGCAGCAAAATCCACCGGAGCAATCTTGTTTTAGCATCCTGCTTAACAAGCAGGTACTTGAGAGCCGAATGGTCCGTATACACTATGCTTTTGGACAAGACAAGATATGGCCGGCCGGATTTCTCGAAAGATACACTACGGCAAATTAATTCTTTTTCCGTTATCGTGTAATGTGCTTTGAGCCTCGTCATATAGTTATTGTCTTCGCATAGTGTTATCGGCTGGTAGTGCTTCGTTCTTACGTTGACCTAGGACTGCCCCAACAGCAAAAAATTCTTACATCACACATTGATTCAATGGGCATTGTCCCAATCGGGGCAACTAAGAATGGGCCTGGGGTTAACTTCATCTTTTAGGGTTTCAAAATGCTTCGATTGCATTCCTTCGAGAAGATAAAGGTAGTTTCTATTTCTTAAGGAGGTGGGTAATAGGCGGGCGATTTGGAAAAATCTTGAATAATCGTTGGTAGAGTTCCGGTGTGACCGAGAAAACTACGAATACCCTTCACGGTAGTGGGATGAGGCAATTTAGCAATGACATCAACTTTTGATTTATCGACCTCAATCCCAGATTTAGAAATCTTATGGCCAAGGACTATGCCTTCTTTGACCATAAAGTGGCATTTTTCCCAATTTAGCACAAGATTGGTGTCTTTACACCTTTGGAGCATTTTGTCTAAATGGGAAAGGCAAGAGGTTTAGAATCACCGAAAACCGAGAAATCATCCATGAAGACTTCCATTGTTTTCTCAATCATATCGTGAAAGATTACAACCATACACCTTTGGAACGTGCCCGGTGCGTTGCATAACCCAAAAGGCATGCGGACGATAGGCAAATTGTCCCGTAAGGGCAGGTGAAGGTAGTTCTTTTCTGATCATGTGGGTCAATTGGGATCTGAAAGTAGCCAGAGAATCCATCCAAAAAGCAATAGTACTCATTTCCAGCTAATCTTGCAAGCATCTGATCCATAAATGGCAACGAGAAATGGTCTTTACGAGTAGCATCATTGAGTTTTGCGGTAATCGATGCACACTCGCCATCCCCTAACCAACCTCGTGGGTATTAACTCATTTTCTTCATTTTTACCATGGTTATGACTCCACTTTTTAGGGACAAATGAACGGGCTTACCCAGGGACTGTAGAGATAGGGTAAATTAATCGGCATCAAGAAAAGTTTGATAACTTCTTGCTTAATAACCTCATGGATTTTGGGTTAATCTTCTCTGATGTTGAACTACGGGTTTGGCATTTTCCTCCATCAAAATCTTATGGGTGCAAAACTGTGGATGTATCCCCTTAATATCAGAAATCTTCCAAGCTATGGCATGTTTATGTGACTTAAGAACCTTGATCAGGGCGTTGTTTCCTCATCTTTCAAGATTTTAGCGATTTATGAGTGTAATTGGTCATCACCTCAAAAAGGCATACTCAAGATGGGATGGTATGTCTTTTGAGTTCAAGGTCGGGAGGATCGTCACATGAAGATTAATCTCTTCAGGTACATTTATTTCACAAACTGGTGACGGAGGGAGATTTGGGTCACTATTGATTACACTTAACAATTCCTCAAGGTAAACAGTATCTCCCTCAGAATCATAGAGATGGCCATCAAACCTTGGTCGGTATTGAATCATCGTGTTTAAGAAAATAATCGATCTCTTCCATTAGAAAAATCACTTTCCTCCGAGGGAGTGTAAGATGGAGAGCATGAGATGTTATATTACTTGTACATATGCTTTAGTAGCTTGTGCATTCACTTTAGGGGTTAACCCTTCCATGAGATTAGGGTTTAGGGCATCCGATAATGGTTTAAAGCCCGTTTTGATATGATGTTGCAAATGGTACCTTTTTAGGAATAATGTACCTTGTAATAATGATATTATGATATTGACTTGATATGTTATTATGTTTGCTTGGTATATATGAAGATAGGATTGTCATACGTAGGTTGTCCGAGTCCGTTAACTTGAGTTATGCAGGTTATATTGCATATTGAGATATTGGCAAAGTAATGTAATGTAATAAAGCGAAAAATTTCCCTGAAAAAGGTGAGTTCATATATAACTGATAGATTGTACATCATCTAACTTAATAGATGGATATTTACATTTATGAAAATTGTGGGTTGTTATAGTCTCCACCCCTTACAGAAATCTCGTCCCAAGATTTAATTGAACTTGAAGTGATGATTGAAAATAGATGAGGATATTTGGCACGAATTTCGTCTTCGCGTTCCTATGTAAACTCTGGTCCTCTTTTAGAGTTCCATCGCACTTTGACTATAGGAATATGACTTCGCTTGAGTTGCTTGATCTCACGGTCCATAACTTCTACTGGTTCTTCTACAAAGTTAAGTTTGTCGTCGAGTTGAAGTTCTTTTATTGGAATAACGAGAGATTCGTCGGATAAACACTTCTTGAGATTTGAAACGTGGAAAGTATTGTGGATACTACTAATCTCTTCAGGAAGCTCTAGTTTGTATGCCACTGGACTAATTCGTTTAAGAATTTTAAATGGTCTAATGTATCATGGATTAAGCTTTCCTCGTTTTCCGAATCGAAAGATACCCTTGCGAGGTGATACTTTCAATATAACACGATCGCCAACTTGAAATTCTAAAGGCTTCCGTCTTATATTGGCATAACTTCTTTGTCGATCTCTTGCAGCTTGTAAGTGTCACACCCCCAAAATATCAGAGAACAATGGCAATCGAGGGAGCGTGACTTCATGATTATCATACTTCTAAGCAATACAGAACGACCTCTATATGAGACATTTTAAGGAAATCGATCACTTGAATTCAGGAAATAATAAATCGTTTAACATTCAGCGGAAGCATAAAATAGACAATACAACATTGTTTTGTTTATCCCATCCTTTCCTTTAAGAAATCTATAACACAAGCTCGCAGCATGCTTCGAGTGTTTGGATAGTCATTTCAACTTTGATCCACATCTCGGTTTCAGGCTATGATTTATGATGTACTCATGTCTAGTTGAGTACCCAAAGCATTTTGCAATGATTGCCAGAATCTGGATGTGAAATGACTGTCACGATCCGAGATGATGGAAATTGGCACGCCATGTCGAGAGACTATTTCTTTGATGTATAACCTTTGTAAGGTTTTCCCATACTATCAGTCGCTTAGAGTGGAAGAAATGCCTGATTTGGTAGAGCTGATCGGACAATGACCCAGATCGGTGTCAGGTCCTGTTGTGTTTTGGGTAGCTTATGTAACAATTTCCTTTGTTATTCTTTCCTATTTCCACTAGGAATTTTCCGGTTGTACCAATAAGACGAATGGCTTTTGACATTCTGCTTTAACTCATAGAACATGTCAAACATTTACCAACATATTCTGTAATGATTGCCTTCATGTTAGGCAACAATAGAGTTTCTTTAGATCGTTGGTTCCATTTATCAGAACCTGGGTGAATAGAATATTTCGATTTATGAGACTCATGCATGATTAAGTCTCTCAAACCGCCAAAAAATGGTAACCAGCTATGATTCTTGATACAACGAGTTCCATCAGGACGGATTTCAAATGATTTGTCCATTCCCGGTAGGTTCTCGTTTTTGACATTTTCTTCTTTGAGGGCTCTTCATTTGGGCTTCCGAGAATATGAGAGGGTAAGTTTGATGACCGTCGGTTAAGATTAATGCTCGAACTCTGAGAGGTTTGGTTTGTTTCTTTCAAGTTAAGGCATCTGCCACAACATTTGCCTTACCGAGATGATAGCAAATCTCACAATCATAATATGCGAGTAATTCTAACCATCGGCGTTGCCTCATATTCAATTCTTTTTGACGAAGAATATGTTGAAGGCTTTTTTGTATCAGTTCAAATCTGTACACTTTGTACCGTATAGATTAGTTTATAAGATAAGTGTCTCCAGATTTTAAGATGACGAATATTAACTGCTCTAATTCAAAGATCAAGGAGTGTATAGTTTTCTTCATGAGGTTTGAGTTGGCGAGATGCATTATAAGCAATGACTTTTTCTTTTGCATTAAGTTTTACAGCTCCTAGGACCCTTGAAGAGATGCATCACAATAAACGACAATAGTAATCTTTTCCTTTTGGTAATGCTAAGATTTGGATGCTTACAGAGTTTTTGTTTAAGGAGTTGAAAGCTATTCTTGTCTATCGCGATAGGTATATCTCTTGTTTTCTGGGTTAATTTAGTCAAAGGCTTTGCAATTTTTGAAAAACCTTTGATAAATCTTCTGGTAATAGCCGGAGAGTTGCTAAGATTAACGCCAATTCTGTGGGTGTAGTGGAGATGTCCAACTCTGAAAAGCTTTAATCTTGGCTAAAGGGTCAACATGAAGTCCTTAACTATCGTTGAGTTGACCAGTAAATTGCACGTTATGAATCAAAAGAAATCAAATTTAGCAAATTGGCTCACCCCACCTTACAATTTCTCTTTTCGGAGTAATTTCAAGATAATTCTGAGCTGATTTGATGTTCGTTCTTCGTTACGAGATTATAAAATAAGAAATATCATTGATTAAAACACTATTACGGAATTTATCCAGAATATGGGTTACATTACACGATTATGAGATCCGATTGAATACAGCAGGTGGTTTGGTTAAACCAAATGGCATGACTGAAATTCTAGTGTCTGTATCTCGTCTAAAGCAGTCTCTGGAATTCTTCTTCCCTTACTCTCAGTTGATGATAACCTGATCTTAAGTCGATTTTTGAATAAACGCTTGAACCTTGAATTTGATCGAATAAGTCATCGATCCTTGGTAATGGATAACGATTCTTTATGGTAAGTTTGTTCAACTCTCGGTAATTGACTCGCTCGAAACTACACCTATATATAATATATAAGCAAACACTCAACCAAACACCTTTAGCCAAGGATTGGTCAAGAGTTCACACAATAAAATATATACGTGACCGGAAGTATGATTCCCGGGTCGTTATGTCCCAACGAGGCTTGAATGGAAAATCGAATGACGAATTGATAATCGATGTTTGAATATGACAAGGATATGATTGGGCACTAAACCTAATAAGCAAATGCACACAAAGATAAGCAAGGAAAATAAGCTAGAACAAGCATAAAAGCTAGAAATGGTAAAAACACTTAAAACTTTTAAACTAAGACACAAATAAGCTCAAATAAACTTAAGACAAAACCAAATAAGCTAGACTACCCCTAAATAAGCAAATTCAGCAAGCAATTTAGCCAAGTTAAACAAGAGAAACTCAGCAGTACTAACCACAGTACTAACAGTATTAACTATCAGTACTAACTTGGAGTTAGTACTGCTAGCTTTAAGTTAGTACTGCTAGCTCTAATAAAACACAATGAAACAAGAAATAAGCGAATAAGCTAAAACAGATCTTTAATTATCCCTAATAAGCACTCAGGCATAAGAATAAGCAACTAGAATAAACTATAATGGCAAATAAGCTAAAAAACTAAAAACTGATAAACTCTTAAAACTATTTTGAAAAGGCGAAAAAGCTTCAATAAGCTCTACTAAAGACAGTAAACAAAAATGGGCTTAATCTACTCTAAAGAGCTAAGCCAATCTTAAATAAGCTGAAACAATAAGCTAATAAGCAAAAATGATCAAACAGTACTAACAGTATTAACTAACAGTACTAACTTGGAGTTAGTACTGCTAGCCTTGAGTTAGTACTGCTAGCCTTGAGTTAGTACTGCTAGCTTTAAAATCCCAAAAGAGAACCAGCGGTACTAACTATGGGTTAGTATTGCTTGTTCTAAAAATCCCTCAAAGTTTTCAAAAGTCATTTTATTTCAAGCTGATTTGATCCTAATTTGTTAAAAACAGATTATCAAATAACAAAATAAGGCACTTATGAGAAGCACTTAAATAAGCTGAATCAATCTAACAGTTTTAACTCATAACTAACAGTATTAACTAGGAAATGTGCATAAGGCACTTTTAAACTAACAACTAAGCACTATAAGCAGTTCTGCAGTAAATAAGAGAAAGAGAAACTTACAACACCCTTGCTCAAAACAGGGTTAAACCAAGAGTCTACAAGCTCTAGCTTGTATAAAACAAGCTAGAGAGAGTCCATAAGCCCATCCAGAACTGGCTTATCATCCATAATATAAGATGTGGTGTATTTTGAGAGTGATTTTTGTGATTTTCTCTTAACTAATTAACTTTTTAGGTTTACTTAATTAAACCAGCTTATAAACAAGCTGTATTCAAAGCATTTTTTTTTAACACAAAACAACACAATTAAGAAACTTAACACTTGGAATTATAAAGTGACTTAAAACCTCAAATTTGCATTGAAACTTGAAAGTGTTACAAAGCTGAAAGTAAAAGCTGTAAATGACTTTAAGAACTGAAATAAGCTAAGTTATATTGAAAATTAAGCTAAGATATTCTAAGATTAAAAACTAACTCCTCGGTAAAGTTTACAAAAGACTCTATTTATAGCCAAAGTCTTCTTCTTTGGGTCTTCCAACTGTGCTTCTTTTGTGAGAGCAAAAACCAAGTGTGCTTGTTGTGTGAGGTGATTCTAAAACAAATCCCAGCCTTCAATTTCTTTTGTGCTTCTTTTGAGTCAATCACAGCCATCGAAATTACTTGGAAATGGGAGGATTGGCCAACATGGCATTTATAATCATGGGGGGGAAATAGTGGAGTGGTTGAAATGATTTATCTAGGGTGTTAAGTGTTTTGCAGGGAGAAGGTATGGGAAGACATCCCTAAGTTGTACCTGGGTTTTGTTGGACGGGAAAGATGGAGTTTGGGAAGATTGGCAGCTTTGGCCCCTCATCTCTTATAACCTTATTGTAAACTTTGCCCCTTTTATGATACAACTTTTAGGGGTTTTGCCAGAACTGGCCCCTAAAGTTATACTTCACAGCCACAATTTTAATTCAGCAGCAGCCCTTGTCCCTTTTTGTTAACAACTTGAGGTTTGGCAGATATTTATACTATGAAACTCACCTGATGCTTAGCTTCCCAAAAGAATCCAACAAAAGCTTCACAAACACTTCACGGATAATCTAAACAATTAAGCACACAATAAGCTACCATCAATTAGGCATTCAACCCAATATGATGTAACCTCAACTATGATGGATATCTAAGCTATCTACCATAGTTCTATACTTGATTTAACCCTTTTCCAACTCTTACATATGCCATTTACACTTCAATACTACACTTTAAATTTTCTAGTTTTGAGCAGAATTTTATACTCACTTATGCGTCCTAAACGTACCACTTAAACACCTCAATAATTCAAACCAAAATTCACCATGCTACTTATATGTCTTATGAACCTCTCTTAGCTCTCCCAAAGCCATTACCCTTTTACAAATACCCTTTAGAAATTCATTAATCCAAAGTGCCCAGAATTCGCCCAGAATCTGACCTCCTAAAAGTATGACGTTAGATAACCAATTTAGACCTCATTACAGCCTTAGCAAAAATTCAAGAGTCACACACACTGATTTAGAGCCTCTAACTAGATGTCTAAGTATTTTTAGAAAAATCAAAACCACAACTGAAATTCGTCACTGATTTACACACTGATTTTGTAACGACGTTTTGACCTACTTCCCGACCATAAAAACTCACAATGCCAACTTTACTGGAAAGTAGACTCTCTGAGGTTATCTCCAGTATATTGTAAATTATTTATTTGATCTTTTATGATTGAGTTATGCTAGTTACAAAACTGCCTAAAATTTTGCAGTGAATTAAACAACTCATTCGGGCGATCTAGACCTAAATACACGATCAAATCTTGTAAACAATTAAACTAATGATCAAACAATTATTATAACATCATAAACTTCCAGAAAAATCAAAGCCCTAATTTACAACCCTAATTTTATAACCCTAATCCATCAAGTTTAAATTAAATTAATTGAAAATTAATAATTAGAATTAAACAAGGATTAGAAAATACCTTAAAAGAAAACTCTAACTTTTTTTCTCTCTCTTCTCTTTGGTTCGACCGGTTTTACAAGGGGGAAGGGTTTGGGATTTTGTTTTGTATTTATAGGCTACATATAATGTACTAGATAATCCCTAATTAGTATTAGATATCAATTAGGATTCCTTTTTTATTTTTTTCTTTTCTTTTTCCCTTTAATTTTCGTATTTACTATTCATGCCTAAAAAAATATTTTTAAATTTTTTTTTATTAATTAATTACCTTCAATACCTTAAGTTTTATAAAAACCTAAGCTAATTTGGTAAACCATTTTGCTTGAAAACTACTTTCTAAAAATAACTTTTCATTTCCAAATTCACTTTCTATATATGGAAAGTTTACCAAAAACTCTCTTATTTTAACAACTCATTTCTTTCACAAATGACACGCTTCTCATTTTAATTCATCACCTAGGCATCCACATATTAACCAAAACAATTCTCTCAAAATACCCAATCAATTCCATTATCACTATAAGTGATTAAAATGAAATTTCTCCATCAAATAACTCATTTCTCTTAACTTAACCCCCAAAACCTAAACTTATCTTAAATTACTAACACAAAAATACGTATACGTAATAATACTTACACATTTAACACGGAAATGCTCAAATCTCAATAATCATTTCCTTGTCACTCAAAAGTGAACGAAATGAACTCAACCAACTTCATCACCATTCCAATCTCATTGAGATGATCACACTCAATAGATTGATTACCAATACCTCATAAACACATATAAACACACATAAACACATCAAATCACATAAACCATACATTATAACAGGCACCTAAGTCAACACTAATAGTTTGACTAACCTGCTCAAGTCATGGTTGTCACATCGTAAACTTAATAAAATGTTGTAACATGATTTATTTAGTTGTTGGATGTTTTTGCGGGTCAATTAAAGGTGTACTTTTTATAAAACGGATATTTTACGAATCGAGTATATTAAAAAGGAAAATTGTTATTGTAAGAAGGGTCATGTCAAAATTTCATAAATATTGAAAATGTGACGAAAAATATATTTTATTATCAAACTAATAATAAAATGGAGAAAAACGTTAGGAATCGGGTCTAGGTTAACATTTGCGGTTATTAAGTCAACTTTGGTGTGTTGGGTCACTAAAAGACGAAATACACTAAAAGACGTGATACACTAAAAGATGAAATACACTAAAGGACAAAATACACTAAAAGATGAAATACACTAAAAGATGAAATACACTAAAACATAAAATACACTAAAAGACAAAATGTTTTCGAGAGTTGTTGAAGTGTCGAGACTTGTTAAAAACTTATAATTTCAGAAAGTATGTTTTGAAATAATACACCTTGTCTACTCATGTTCGGATGACCAGCCTTTGCTCAAAGAGTTATTTCGTTGTACATCATTCTTAAACAACAACTATATGCTAGGTTGTCGCTAGGACCGTGTGATTCGTCTTCAGTTGATTGATTTCTTTTGATCCACAGCTCGCTTAAGGTGAGTTCATAGCCCCACTCTTTACTCGTTTTAAATAAATGTTTTATAACTTGGGGTGAGAAACATTGCTTGCTTTTAAAACTGGACACAAGTACTATACGTGAGATTTCCCCGTTTACGTGTTGCCTAAGTAGCGTTTGGACCACTATTACCCGAATTATCATGAACCGTTAATTACCTTTAACCGACTGGCTGGTGAAGTGAGCGCGAGTGAATAAATAGATTTATTGGGACTAATCCGGGTTTGGTGATTTCTTACTGGTCGGGTACTTGACGGACTGTACAGGCCAACAGATGTATATCATGTCGAAACTAGTTAGGTGGTCTTTGGTCGGACACCTGTAAGGGCAAGCATTATATAGCAGTATACATGCCACTTTCCACTATTAGCCTCGGTATCATGAGTTTAGTGCAATGTAAATGCCTTTTTATGTGAAGTTGTATCTCCTATAACTGTCACATACATTTTGAAATCTTGTGGTCCACACTGATAATATTTGAACTAAACTTATGAATTCACCAACTTTATGTTGACGTTCATATTTTCTCAGGTTCTTAGCTTGGATGTCGTTGCTTGATTTATGTGAAGTCTATGTGCCCAAACCGGATTTCAAGAACTTATCTATGATTTACCCATGATTTAAATACCGTTGTTGAAACTCATTTAAGCTTCCGCATTTTAACTCTTAATCACTTGAATTGATCGATGTAAAACTTATTACTATTTTAATTAAATGCAAAGTGTTTATTTTTAAAATGTACCCTTAGAAGTCGTTCTTTATGCTTTGTACTTGAGATACTCATGAAAGTCACGCCCCTGGACGCTTATTCTGACGGGACCCTATTTGGGGGCGTGACAATTTTTCTTGTACAACTTACTATTCTAGGACTAGAAGAGCCTTAAAAACACAAACTTTATGGTTTTTAACACCAAAAATTTAAAATCAAGATTCTTAGTACACAAATGCTATTCGACTTAAAAAGACACAAAAAGAACGAATTTTTGATGTTTTTCTAAGGTTTTTCTTGTACAACTAGCCTATACTAAGATATAAGAAGAAGAAAGATGCAAGCTTTATGGTTTTTGAACACACACAAAATGAAACCTTTTTGTGAGGTATTCGAACCACACGAACGAAAACAAACCATAAACTAAATCACCAAAAACCCCTTGGCTCTTGATACTACATGTTAGGCTATACCATTTCACATATTATCACACGAAAATAAGAAGATGTTTTAGAGAGAGAGAGAGACGTGTAGAGAGAGAATGAAGAAGAGAGAAGATAAGAGAAAAGAAGGATTGATAACTTAACTAAGAAAATAAATGAGAAGCAACACCCTCCTAACATGCTTGGAGGGTTGTATTTATACTACAAAGAGTATGGACTCCTTACTGGGTCCTTTGAGCCTTTAATGGACCGAACTAATGGGCTTTAGCCCAACACCTAGGCCCAATTAGCTTAAATGAATTCTCGAAAACTACGTTTTCCTATACAAGGCTCAAGAATATATAATGACCATCACTTTACATAAAAAACACGGCTAACACCCACTTCCCCTGAGTTGATGATCTAGTCGACATATTAAATGGCGTTGAACATTTCCTTCCTATCAAAACAATCGACCCTTGATCATAGAATCAACAGCTCAGAGTTTGCCATGAGGAAATCCTTAAGATAACGCTTAGGAAGAAATACATTGCCTTGATTCTTAGTTTTGCTATCCTTACTAACAGATACGACAAATACATTCATGGAATGAGGGAACAGTGTATAGAGACCATAACTAGTTAAGTTCGTTACTTTACGTATCACGACAAACCTATTTATTTGTGAAACAATGAAGATCATGAACCATTTTTGAGCCTATCTATTACCGTACATATTTTGGTTAAGACTTCCTATACTTGTGGATCTTAAGCCATAAATACCCCTATAGAACCCCACTGATTTCCAGGTTACCCGGCTGTAATCTGCAATCCACCCAAACTTCTCAAACTCTCTCAACCACTTACGGTACTGAGTAACTACGTTGAAAACCTTTTCGGGTAACAATCAAAAGTAGGCTCTCAAACCTTGAAGCATAGGCTATCTAACACGCTTACTTTAGTACTTTATGAGGAAATAAAAAATTCGTGGTATATTGGATTGCATACTAATGTAGAGGAACAAGGTTATTCCATACGCGTTGAGACAACTCATGAACCATGGGAAGAATGTTCAGATCTTAATACACTTTTAAAGCTCAGAGCATCCTTTGATTACTTCACAGACACCCCGTCAGTGTTACAATATTGGTTTTTGAGCAACCCTAGAATTGAGCAAATTTAAAAAAACATTGAGATTTATAACAATTTATAACTTAATCTCAAGATAGTTCTTGTTTCATGAGTTGCGAGATTAAGTTAGACTCAAGTTATTACTCAATTTAAGGTTTTTGATGAATTTACTCGAGGAAGGGCAAGGCTCGAATGATGTGATTCAGAATTTGACCCGATGGAGATCAAAACTTTGACAGAATAGCTTGAACCCTAAGAACTACCGATCTGAGGGAGGTTATTATAGAGGCAGTCCATAGATCTAGAGTTTAATCCTCCCAGGGCTGATAAGATGTACAAGGTTACAAAGGACTACTATCAGTAGTTAAGAATGTAGAAGGATATCACTATATATGATGGAACATGCTTGACTTGTTCAAAAGTCAAGACCAAATACTTCAACCGCTTAAATTGTTACAACAACAAGAACCTCCCTATAGGAATTCAGAATAAACGTCTGAGGACTTATTAACAAAATAGCCCAAACGACATCAAGGATATGACTCGATTGAAGCAGTAATGGATTGATTAATAACATATGCACATTTTAATCCTATTCAGGAAGTTTAGGAGATGGAAAGACTTGCTCTAATCTACATCTATAAAACCTTTTCAAATCATGGAGTGCTCGTATACATCATTTAAGATAGGAGTAGTCGCCTCACTTCGCGATGTTGGTAAACATTCCAGAAATATTTAGGTATACAGTTGGATTGAACACTGCCTACTAACCTCAAAACAAACAAACAAAGTGAGCGAACAAATTAGAGCTTAAAAGACATGCTTTTAGGCATGTGTGACTCAAGTTAACGAAGGTTGAGACAATCATTTACCTTAGTTTAGTTCTCTAATAACAACCTCTACACATCTAGCACTAAAAGGCATTCCACATAAAGCCTCTTATGGGCATACCATGCCGTTCAACAGCTTATTGGTCAGGATTAGGAGATAGACAGTTAACATAACTCTACATCATCCCACTGGAAAGAACTCAACAATCCTAGAAAAACGTAAAGGTTTTCTTTTTAGATGAGTTAAAATGTGTTAATTATCTAATTTCCTTGGTCAAACTATGTATTTATCTGCGAATGTTAGTATATGTGATTGGGTAACATGTATATAGCAATTAGTGTGATTCATCCCAACCGTTATGTTGGAAGTCCATTTTTGGTTATTTTGATGCAGCCCATAGTCTTAGCTCCAACTAGGATTTGAGCTCTAGTTGGTAGTCGACTTGTGGAAGATCCATTTTGGATACATCCCAACAGTGTAGTTGAAAGTTATTTTGATGCATTATAACAGTCTTAGCGACTTGTTGGAAGGCCATTTTTGGCACATAACTATTTTGATGCATAAAGCTTACTTGCATATCTTAATGCATTCTTAAATGCCTTTATGTAGTCTTGATTGAAGCTGATTTGTGAGTAATCCCTAAATTCGAGCCGATTCTTCAAAATGTTGAGATGTGTAACAATTCATAACTAAATTTTAAGACAATTCTTGTTTGATGAGTTGTGAAATTTAGTTAGGTTACACAGCTTAAGGTTTTTGATGAGTTTCCTTGACGATGGGTAAGGTTCATATGATTTAAATATTTCTTTACATTTATTACTGCTATGCTATTATTTATGCACACTTATTTAGGTTAGCAAAAATTCCTAGCAGTAGAACCAACTGAATTTCGGGATGAAATTCCCTCTAATGGGGAGATACTGTGACAACCATCGAGCTTAGGTAAGCTATATTTGGAGTTTCTATAACATCTTATCCTAAGCTTACTAGTGTTAAGTGCATTTCATGATTTGGCGGATCACTTTTGTGTTAGAATTTTCATTTTAGGGACACTAGTTTTACGAACGTGCCTTCGACCTGCGATCCTAGTTAAATGTGTAAACGGTCAACGATATGCTCAAATGTCTTTAAGTTACCAACATACTCAAATAAACTTAATTCACTCATTTTTACAAACTTAGGTCACCTTATAATTCACCACTTCTATGTTTCCCAGTAAACTCGATATTGCGTTAACTATTACGTTTATGCACTTACACATTTTATAACGGACTTAAATTACTTCAAGATTACCTAAGTGTATAAATTCACTTTTAACAAACATTACTTAAAACATTTTACTTTTAACTTACATTACTCTACACAATATACATTATAACTTATTACTTAAAACTTTATACATACACATCTTAATTATACTTAAAAATACATTACATAAACCTTATTTATATAAAAACTTAATAAAATACATTTTCCCTCCCCTAAACACTCCTAAAACCATGCATATGAGCCCCCACCTCATTGAACCAATTAAATTTCTAGAGCTACTTACACACATTTACTCTTACACTCTCTAAGACCCATGCTTGTCTCCCATCATTTCATCCACATTTTTCACTCTACCTCACACACACTTCTCTCTCTTTATTTATCTCTCTAAAAATCTACATCTCCCTTCTTCCTCCTCCATTTGAATCGGCCAAGGTCATCGAGGAGGTAAGCCACACCAAAAATCTTGTTTTGACATAAAAATCCTACTCAAAAGGACTTGTTTAATCACCTCTAACAAGTTTCTTGATTTGTTTGTCATCCAAGTTACCATTTGAAAGAGTTGTTTCATCTCAGACCATCCTTCATCTCATCATTTTCTTGAATTCATCTAGGTATAGCACGGGTATGAGATGATTTGGGTACATCTCATACCTAAAAATCGACTATTTTGCCCTAAAAACATATGTTTAAGTATTTTCTTGGTCACCATCTATAAAATAATTAGGCTACTATATACACATGGTTAAGACACTCTAAATATGATGTTAAAATGATTGTGGGATTGATTTGGAGGGTTAAATGGCAAAACTAGTGGTAAAAACATACGTAAAATCACAATTTTATGCTAAATCATGAGTTGATTTATACATGCAATGAGTCCATATTTTTTCAAAGTAGATACTAGTTTTTCTTGATAAATAGGGCGTATACATGGATATAAAATAGGTTCAAGAGTCATTTTGATCATTTTAGATGAAAATGAGTGCATGAAAATCTTGGTAAAACCCAAAATAGTAGGCTGTGATTTTTCAATAGTCATCTTGTTTAAGGCATAACTTAATGATAAAAATAAATTTTGATGTGTTTGAACAGCCTAAATTTATCTAATCAAAGTCTAGTTTTTAAAATGTTGAAAGTCAAGTATTGAAATGGAGATTTGTTCAGGCAAAACACAAAAATGATACAGGTGTTTAAATCTGAAATTGGTGGACTGATTTTGTTAAGTAACTTTAAAAATTCATAAATTAATCATAAAGTGGTCTTTTTATAAGATTATAACTCTCAAAGTTTGATATAGGGCTTAGCTATATATAAAATAAGTGTCATAAAATATGAGTCAAGTTTGGGTATGATTTGAACCAAAGTAATAAGAGTAGTCAAAACAATCTAGTTTTCTATTTTCGGTCAAGTGTCGTGTTTTAAGTGTAACTCACTCATACTAGCACATGGAGCCCTAAATATTGGTCGGGAATTAAATCATAATATGTATTTGATGTCACTAGAAGCCTAGAAACCACATTCAAAGTTAAACCTATTTTATGGCCTGTATAAAATGGTATGTCCATAACTGACCTATTTTCTTGTTAAGGGTATTTTGGTAATTTAAACACATGGGAAAGATCTATAATTTTTTAAGACACCTAATACACTGTACTAACACCTGGTCCGAGGAAAATAATTTCAAAGATCATTAACTTAGTTAACAGAACACCGAAAGTGAACTAAAAACGGGACAAATTTGGTAATTTCATGAGTAATGCTAAAAATTACTTCTAGTGACAATCTAAATTAATAACTTGACTAATAAATGGATAATTGGTCCGATCATATCGTTTAGGGTCTAATTAGTACTATTTGATTTTCTTAGATCGTAGTTAGGAGGTGCGCGTTCGTTGGGTCCCTAGTCATTCCTCATTGATCCGTCTAGTACTCATTTCTCTTGATTGCTAAGATGAGTTTCGTAGCTCCTTTTTACTTATGTTTTTCCTTAAGGGAAAATGCTACTAAACTGATGTTTTGAATGTTTTCCTACTGTGATACAAAGTTTCTTTTATATCTTTGGACAAGATGTGCGGTTGTATTGCTATATGTTGCCTTAATGTGTTATTGTAAACCTTGGGTAAATAATACATTATGGAAAGTAGCACCCGTTACTTTTTGGGGAAGTAGCATCCTACCCTTAGGTATGAATGTGTTATGTGTTTGTAAACCTTAGGTAAATAGTATATTATAGGAAGTAGCACCCGGTACTGTTTGGGGAAGTAGCACCCTGCCCTCGGGTATTATTGTGTTATGTGTTCGTAGACCATGGGTAACTAGTACAATATGGGAAGTAACACTCGGTACTGTTTAGGGAAGTAGCATCTTGCCCTCGGTCTCTTTGTGTGGATTCTTACTGTATGGTTTGTGTTAAGTGAATTAGTTGTTAAAATTGTTTGATTTTCATTAAGTGCTCGTATATGCATATATTACTCACTATTGTCCTACATGTATTATTATACATAACAAATAGGTTTACTACTTAAACCTACGAGCTCACCAACTTTAGTGATAAGAATAATAAAGCTTAAAGAAATAGTGTTTGCTATGTTGCTTAGTGCGACCTAAGAAGAAACTCTTTGGGGTCAATCATCATTAAGCAAATTTGCATTTACCTTTTGTTTATGTATTTCATTGGATTGTTTGTTTTGTGGTATGTTGTCCTGGTATGTGGGATCTTGATACATTATGACTATGTTGTTGTGACATTTACATCGTGATGTAAGTTCCAACTTGTATTCGATGTTGTTGTGACATTTAATGTTAATTGTTCATTTAGTAAATTCTCTATTACGGTGTACCAATGCTTTATGACAGTTCCTCTTTGTCACACCTCGCATTTTTGCCTTGGGCGGGGTATGACATCTCCCTAGATCGTTGCTCCCCCTTGTTCTAAGGCGGGGATCTATAGGTCAAGAGCATTACCTTTGAAGTGTTCTTGGCTATAACTAGCAACAAGCAAACACAAGACAACACAAGCAACACACATATACATATGCTCGAGTCCAATATGGGTTAGTTTACCATTTGGAGACTTGCAAACACAGATTAATTCAATCTTTATTATCATGACTCTAATTACTTTTTGTTGAGAATAATAGAGGTAATTAGCACAAAAACAAGACACATATTATTGAGACACACATAAGTTTCACATAAGTTCAATGATGTGCTGTCGTGCAGGGTCAATTATTTGATTATTAAGTTTTAAATTTATATTTAGCCGACAAACCTAAAACAACACTTTAACGAGCAGTGTACCCAGTCAAGATGGAGTTCGCGGTAAGTAGGGTGTCGAACACTAAGAGTGGAACATTAATCCTATATTCTATTAGTATTTTAATTAGTCTATTTACTGGTTAAAACTATGCTATGTACGTTGTCTAATGATATGGGGAATTTCAGCCTGAGAGACTGGCACAGGTTTGGTGGAAACAAATGCCAATTTAATACACAATAAAAATAAAATAAGAAAAGTAGAATATAGAAAAGTGGTACAAGCCAAATGATAGAAAACTGTATTAGGCATATTAAATCCGGTTCAATGCTTGTTTGTTTGGTTTAGTGCAATGATTTACTTATCTCGAAGTGGCATATCATTCTTAAGACTTAGGCGGGACATCATCTTAAGACCTAGACACAATTAATCTTGTCACAATTAACGCGTCCGTATAAAGCATCCTTTAGTTTAATTATAATCTATCTTAGAGAATTAAAGCAGTGGTGATCTTGTTAAAACCCTAGCCTAACGGGACTTTACCCACTTATTGTTTGACGGTGTTTTATATACTGGTAGTCCACTATTCCAATCTTTATCAGTTAATTAAGAGCATGATTGCTGAAACATAAACGGGTCACCTACCGGTCCAACTAAGCTCATAATTCAAAGACAAAGACAGAATGTTATTTGTGATCCTATTGGTCCAGTAATATGAAACACGATATGAAGAGCTATCCCGGTATTTAGATTACTTGGTCCGTATCACTAGATCCAGTTAAATGCTAGGTCGCATATTCAAACACATAAACAAGTATGAGGTGATAAACATAATTAAACAATCAACGATAAATTAAGAAATAGATTTTAAAACAAACCAAACATTGAACTTTCATTAAGATGGCTAATACCTGAGGGTATTAGCCCACAACCATTGTAATTATACAAGCATAATCAAACAATTAAAATCGAACGATTAAGAGAGTAAAAATTACACGATGTCTTCTATGGATTCATGATCAATGCTTGACCTTGGTGGCTGATATTCTCTTCTAAAATTCTTCTTTAGTGAGTATGGTATAAAGAATATGATATTGCACCCTGAAAACTCGTTTTTGAGTCTTCTATTTATAGTGTCTGAAAAAGACTCGATACGCCGTATCCAGCAAGCTCGATACGGCGTATTGGGCTGGATTCCTTGGAGTGCACGCTACGTTCGTAATAAATCTTTGATATCATTCCCAATTTACTTGATTTACTATATCTTTGAATAGTTATCTTCATGGATACGGCGTATGTAGACAGAGTGAATATGCCGTATTGGGAATTGGTCAAACGCGTTTTCTTGTGAAGTCCTGGCGCATATACGCCGTATCTCTTTAATTAGATACGGCGTATTGGTGAAATTTCAGCAATCTTCAAATGTCTTCGTTTTAGCTCTAAATTATGCGCCTTTTAGCTTATCTTCACAAAACACTCCTGAATTACTGCATTTATCAACTTTAAATCAATTAAGTACCAAATAATGCAATAATTATATAAAAGTGGGCAAAATAGATGGGATAAATGATATAATAAAGTGACGTTATTTGATGTCATCAAATATCCTCCCACTTGAATCCTACTTGTCCTCAAGTAGACTTTAGAAAAAGTTTCAGTTTATGAAAATGTGTCCTAACCGAAGTTGAGGATTTTCCGTTTAAGCATCGTTTTATCCTAATCACCTGTACATAACCAAGCTCCTCACGAAATATGGAAATGAAAACACTCAGATCACTCAACTAATCCAGGGTGCAACATTTAAGTAGTACGATCAATTGCTCGATCGTGATTAACTTCGTATCATAGGCTTGGCAAGGATACACATCTCCACCGCTAAAGCTGAGGAAGAACAAGTCAAAAGCTAAATTGGGTTAAGAAGGCTTACGGTTGATTATTCAACAGTCTTTCACCATAAGTACCACACCAACAAGGCAGCTGTATCGTACATACGTGGCCGTAACGACAGAATAGACATGTACAATCTGAACACATCCCTGTTCGTGTTTAACTAGCGGTTAGGATGAAGAATGATATAGGGTAGGGAGCTTATAACTTTCACTAAAAGTCGTCATCCAACAAGGCAGCTGAGATATGCATACATGGCCGTAACGATGGAATAGACATGCATGCTCGAATAAGTCCTCGTTCGAGTAGACACTAATATTAGTTGCTAGGAAAGGGAAGCAAAATGGGTGTTAAGTAAAATTCACAAAACAAATAGATTAAGCCAACAAATAAGCTACGGTTGCTAGTAACTTTCCCTTAACCGTTCCATGAAAAAGACTCGAATCTATAGATAGACGCCTCGATCACAGAAATGACAAAGACAACCTAAGTTGGCGTTCCCATAACGGTCAACTTCCCTTTGTTGATCCTACTTGAATAGATCTTGAATTACATAGCTTGTGTAAGGTTTAGTTATGCAAGATAAATCCTACACAACTATGATAGAAACTTTGTAGAATATATCAAAGATTATGCGGAATCTAATCTTTAATCAATAAGAAGAATAAGCAATAGAATAGTAATTCTAATGAACACACAAATTAACAAACAAAGCTTCAATTTATTAATATGAATACTCTTACTAGTATTAGGGTTACAACCTTGAAGCTATATGATATCAAAACAAAACGATTTCTAGATATCAAGCTCTATACCATAGGACCTCCTTTATACACTAAGGAGTCCTAACCGACTTACAATATTTTCCTAAGTTATCATGATCTTCTAAACAAATAACTTAGTAATCTTGATCTTCAAGCAATCTTTATCTTTAAGCAGTTGTAATCTTTCAGCAGTTGTAACTCTGTACCAGCAGCATTAACTCTGAACAAGCAGTAGTAACTTATACACCAACAGCATTAACTGTGTACAAGCAGTAGTAACTACTTAGAATATTTTCTTCAATCTTCACCAGTATTACTAACTTTACTCTAGCATTACTAACTTTACTCTAGCAATATTAACATATACTAGCAGTACTAAGTTACACTAGCAGTACTAACTACTTAGCATATTTTTCATTAAGATTACTGAACAACACTAAGTTTTGCTTAGCAGCGATAACTCTAACCTTAGCAACAGTAACTTCAAGAACATCAAGAAGTCTTTTAATCCCAACAATCCTCCTCTAAACTTGATATTCTTCTCCAAAATCATCAAGTTTCTTTATTAAAAGCTTCATTAAACACCAAGAGGATGCTTCCAAACACTTCATTGATTCTTGAGTTATTTTGTGATGAGCTTAATAAGTTGATAACACATTTAATTCCAATGATCGGCTTGAAGCTTCCTATTTATCATCTCTGTAATTGTTGCTGGTGAAGGAGATATCTCTTCTCAACCAACATAAAGATATGCATGTCTTGAAACCTTACAAAATGTACTCCACAGGAATCAAATAATTTCCAAATTCACACTTTGTTTCCTAGTAAATTCCTCTACATTGGATCTTCTACATGATGTTCAAACATTGTCCTTAGATCACCCTATAATACTCTCTCACAACCCTCTTCTGGCCTTATAGATCCATGCTTAGCTTTTACTATTTTCCACAGAGTTTCTAAATCTTCCCTGTTAAAGCTTTTAAGCATCTAAATGAAGGCTGAGTACCTCTTTGAACTTCCATCAGCTCTTATAATTTGAAAGAAGCTGATCTTTCCTTCTTTAATGATCTTGTAGTCAACAATGGTTGGAGGCTTAGTGGCCAAAGGAATAGCATCAATTGCTACTTCTTCTTCATTAGGAACAATTTTCATTAGACTTTAAAGCTCAGCTATTTCTTTAGCATCATCCATCTTTTGCTTCTTTGCATTCTCTTGTTCTAGCTCATCTCCTGCTTTTTTAGAACTACATTCTATCACTTTTGCTTCAGCTTTCTTTGAGCCTTCCTTCTTTTCAATACCTTCCACCAACTCTGTTTCCATATCTACAAATGTGTTTACCCTTTTCATCTCTTTGTCAAATAACTTCTGAATATCATCAAAGCTTTTGTTCTTCAATTGATTGTGCTTGTATCCAACATGTTTTTTAGATAAGTAGACATTATACTTCTCTTTTGAGCTTTAGTTGGTGGTCTGTTCCTCTTTTCCTCTGCTCTTTTTGCTGCAAAGTGTTTTCTTCTTTTCTCCAAGAGTTGAACAAATAAAGTAGCCTTTTCTGCATCAGTCAACTCTTCTTGCTCTTGTGCTTGCAATTGTTTAGCCAATTGATGATCAACATCAATTTTTGCTTGAATATCATCCCATTCTTCAATTAAAACATTATTGGCTTCTTCTTTTTCCCTTATAAGTCTCTCCTCCTCATAAAACTCAGCTTGTAATCTTATAGCTTCTTGTTGATCAAAACTGATTTGATCTTTCTTCTTCATTTTCAAAGGGTCTTCTACCATGATTCCTTTAGCCTTGTCTTGAACCTTAACCTATAAAGATTGTGAAGAAGAAACTATTGGTGTTGGTGTAGGTGCTTGCTCCTCTTCATGAATGACAAGCCCTTTAGCTCTGGGTCTTGTGCTAGCAGGTGTAACTGTTGTAGTAGCAATTGTTGTTGTAGTCTTGGATTTTTCACTCTTCAACTCTGCTAGTTCTTGAGCCAAAGTAATGTCAACTTTAGTTATTGTGGCAGCACTAACTGTTGTAGTAGCAGCAATAACTTTTTCAACAACACTAACTTCTTTAACAAGAACCTCTTTTTCAACAAACACCTCATCACCATCAAGATCATGTACTCCAAACATATCTATATTAGTATCAAAATGAGTACTAGCCAAAGTAATTCCTGCATCAGCATCAATATCAGCTATCATCCCCTGTTTGGATGCATCCTCCTGATCACCCAAACTAGCTTCATTAAAGGATTTAACACTTCTTAATAAACCAACTTTGTATAATCTTCTAAGCCCATAAGTTCTTGACCTCTTTTTCTTCTCTAATCTCTTTACCCTCCTTTTCAAACTGGTAATCTCTTAAGCTTGAGAGGTCCTTGTAGTTTCCAAAGCAAGAACTCTTGATTGTAAAGTTATACACATTGCCATCAATTCCCCATGTTTCAGACTATCCTTACCACTGAGCAGTGGATCATTGGAATTTTTAGATACATTCTCCTCATTGACATCCTCATCTGCTATATTGGTTGTAGGACCACTAGGCCGAGGTACCTCAGTGTCCTTTCTCATTGGCTTCCTTGGTTTTTGTTTCTTTTGGGGTTGTGATGTTGATGGTTGAGTAATGAGGGGTGTGTGATGGGGATCAGTAGGATTTGCTGAACCTTTACCCATTTCTTCTTGAGCTTGTACCATCATTGTTGGAAATAAGGGTGTGACCCTTCCAGAAAAACATTTTCCTTCCCTCTTCATGTTCCCAAAGATCTTCTTAGTATGAGAGGGGGTAACATAAATCCTATTATGATTTGACATATTACCAAGTTGTTGATTCATAAACACTTGTACAAATCTTGGATACATCAAAAATTTACCAGCCACATTCTTTACATTTCTAACCATACTTTCAAAAATGTACTTTGAAAAGTTAAACTTCTGGTTTGTGGCTAAGCAGATAATTACAGAAGCCATGGTGCTACTGAATTCATTCCATGCAGTAGTCTTAGCACTTAAGCATTGCAAAATGGTATCAATAAGGAATTTCTATTATGAGGGAAAAGAATGCTTTATAAAAAGTAAGCTTATGTGAAAGTTTTTCATATATCATGAGTGTAAGCTGCTCAAAAATGGTAGCATTGGGTAGACAATCAGTACCTTTAGCATCTTCTAATTGAAGATCTCTTCTTATAGTTGATTTAGTGATGACAATCTTCTTCCCATCCACTAGGGCTTGCAATTGTACTTCCTCATTGATAGTTTTCGCCTTAACAGTAGACCAGAACTGTTCAATGCACGATGTATAGATTGTAGGATTAACCGTTAAAGCATAATTGATAGAGGTTGCATTCAAAAAATCTACTATCTCCTCAAACCCAGCAATTTCAGTGGGTTTCTCTAAAAATGCGACTAAATTGTGAGTATCAGCAAACTTTAGATCTGCCATTCTGTTGGGTTTTGGTAATGAATAATGAAATTAAGTTACGGTTTGTGATTAGAGAGCATATGATTGAATGAAATCGATTAAATGGGTGATTGAAACCCTTGATCAAAGTATTTATGAAAACACCTCAACAACATTAACATTCACCAGCAGTTGTAAGTTTATGCCTACCAGCATTAACTTTTAACAGCAGTTGTAAGTTTATGCCTAGCAGCATTAACTTTCAACAGCAGTTGTAAGTTTATGCCTAGCAACAATAACTCACGTCTAACAACATTAAGTTATGCCAGCAGTATTAACTTATGCCTAGCAGCATTAAGTTATGCCTAGCAGCATTAACTTTGAGTCACCAGCATTAACTCCAATTCCATTCCAAACAGCTTTTGCATCATCAAATTAACATTTTGGCTCACAAAAATTCTCTGTCTGTTTTTGATTTCTCTTAATTCTTTTTACTCATAATTCTCCCTGTATGTTTTTGCTTTCTCTCAATTCTTTTTACTCATAATTCTCTCTGTCTGTTTTTGTTTTCTCTCAATTCTTTTTGCTCACAATTCTCTCTATCTGTTTTTGCTTAGCTCTCTTTCTGTTTTTCTACACACCACATCTCTCAATTCTTTTTCTCACCAAATCACTCTGTCTGTTTTTATTTCACACATCTCTCTTTCTATTTTTCAGCTCACTATATCTCTCAATTCTCACAGTATTAATTATACAGGCAGTATTAAGTATAACTAACAGCATTAACTTAGCAGTATTAAGTATAACTAGCAACACTAATTATACTTAACAGCAGAAACTTGAAGTTACCAGCACTAACTCAAATTCCATTCTTAGCAGCTTTTCCATTCCTTTCCAAACATCCTTCCCTTAATCAAGACTTCAGAGATTGAGCATGCCAATACTGGCAATCAGATATTGAAATCTACTTACATCAAATGCTTTTGTAAGCAAATCTGCAACATTCTTGTCAGTATGAATCTTGATCATTTAAATTAGCTTCTTTTCATTAGAATCTCTGATAAAGTGATGTCTAATCTTAAGGAGCTTTGTTTTTGAATGAAAAACAAGGTTCTTAACTATGCATATAGTACTATTATTGTCAATATAGATCTTTGTATGCATAAATTTATACCTATAATCAAGCAATTAATTTTGAATCCAAAGCACTTGACCACATCAACTTGAAGTAGCTACATATTCAGCTTCTGTTGTGGAATTAGCAACCACAGTCTGCTTCTTGCACTGCCATGAAATCAATCTACACCCAAGGAATTGACAACCTCCTGTTGTGGACTTCCTATCCAAGCTTGCTCCAGCATAATCACTATCGGTGTATGCTACCAAATCAAAAGGTAAATCTTTTGGATACCAAAGGCCCAATTTAGGTTGACCTTTTAAGTATCTAAAAATTCTTTTCACAGCATGAAGATGTGACACTTTTGGGTTGACTTGGTATCTTGCACAGGCATACACTGCAAACATAATATCGGGTCTTGAAGAAGTAAGATACATCAATGAACCAATCATTGATCTATATAAATGAACATCCACTTGTTCACCATCTTCATCCTTGAGCAAAGGCTTTTGAGTTTCCATAGGTGTGCTTGCTGTCTTGACATCAGTAAAACCAAATTTCTTCAAAATCTCAGTCACATACTTGTCTTGACTAATAAAAATCCCATCTTCCTTCTGATTTACTTGCAGTCCTAAGAAGAATGTGAGTCCACCCATAGAACTCATCTAGAACTTCTTATGCATCATCTTCTCAAACTCAGTGCATAAATATTTCTTTGTAGAGCCAAAAATGATATCATCTACATACACTTGAACTAACAGAATATCACCTTTGTCCCTTTTGATAAATAAAGTCTTATCAATTGTTCCTCTTTGAAACCCATTGTCCAACATATATGTTGACAAGGTTCATACCATGCTCTAGGAGCTTGATGCAGTCCATAAAGTGCCTTTTATACTTTGTATACTCTATTAGGGAAGTCTGGATCTTCAAATCCTGATGGTTGACAAACATAGACTTCCTCTTCAATCTTACCATAAAGAAAAGCACTCTTGACATCCATCTGGTACACCACAAAGTCTTTAAATGAGGCATAGGCTAAAAATAGCCTAATTGCTTCAATTCTTGCAATAGGGGCAAAGACTTCATCATAGTCAATCCCTTCTTCTTGTATGTATCCTTGAGCAACCAATCTTGCTTTATTTTTAATCACAATTCCTCTTTCATCCTTTTTATTCCTGAAAACCCATTTAGTGCTAATAGCCCTTTTTCCATTTGGTAAATCCACTAAAGTCTAAACTTCTTGTAACTTGAATTGTAGAAGCTCTTCCTGCATAGCTTCTATCCAGCTTGGATCCTTCAATGCATGGATTACCTTTTTGGGTTCTTCTTATGATAAAAAGCAAGCAAACAATTAATTTTGAAAGTCTTTATGGTTTGTTCTTTGCTGAACAGAACTAAACAAACCATGTTCTTTCAAATTCTTTGTCATTCTTCTTGTTTGAGGTGCTGAATTCATGTCTCCAATAATTTGTTCAACTAGATGATCTTTATGAACTCTTGTAGTTAGAATAGGACTGACAAGCATAAATGCATCCAAATTGTTCATGTCAGCCTCTGCACCAACATCTTCATTATCATCTGAATAGACAATATCTTCCAATTCAGGCATATTTGGATCATCTGGAAGTTCAATGCTTATTTTTGCACCAACAACATTAACTTCATTTATGCTAGCAGCATTAACATTGTTAGTGCTATTATCATTATCTGCCTTCTCTTGATCAATACCTTTACTATATTTTCTTGGATTTTCATCAATCTTCGTACCATTATCATCTAAAGGTTTGAATCCATCATCAAGAGAACTCTTTGAACTATAAGAGAATGGTGGATCAGCAGTCCCCAATAGTAGCAGAATGTAATCTTTGCTAGGTACTGTCTCCATTCTAGCTTTACCTGTATCATCACATGCTTTTGTACCTGCATTACCATTAGACTGATTTCCTGTAACAACTGGCTTATAATTCATTGACTTTGTTAGTGCATCAATATCAAAAAGCCAATTTGGTCCACTTCCTACAATATTAGGTGTATTTTCACTAAACTGTACATGCAGGTTCTCTTCAACTATCCTAGTTCTACTATTGAATACTCTAAATGCATTACTATTGATTGAGTACCCAATAAAGAATCCTTCATCAACCTTACCGTCAAACTTGCCTAAGTGATATATGGTATTAAGAATTGTAACAGGACACCCAAATGGTTTCATCAACCCTAAAGCTGGTTTTCTACAAAGAAAAAGTTCATAGGGGGTCTTGTTATGAGGCTTAGTTACTGTAACACCCCTATTTTTACAATATAGCAACGGAAGCTAATATGGGGTATTACTTCATAGTACAACAGTCACAATCATAGAAAACGACTCAAAAGAGATATTTTTAAAAGATACGTTATCATTCATTAAAATCAGAGTTTTACAAATGCAGATCCCAAAATCTAGAAACATAAAATGTGAATGATAACAAGTTTTAGCCATCTTCAAATCCATGCCACTCCATGCCATAAGTTGCTCAATTATCTAGGATAAACATGCATAAAAAGGGTCAACACAAAGGTTGAGTG
This sequence comes from Tanacetum coccineum, assembly GCA_026074375.1. Lineage (NCBI taxonomy): Eukaryota > Viridiplantae > Streptophyta > Magnoliopsida > Asterales > Asteraceae > Tanacetum > Tanacetum coccineum. The sequence continues at coordinate 22,639 of BQNB010026691.1, read as the reverse complement.
AAATTCATAGGTTTGAAATGTAATAGTTGAATACAAGTTATCATAATGGAAATATTCGCATTACAGGGACAATTATCATGGAAATACTATTATTGCATTGAGTACAATTTATTTATAGAAAAACAGTATTATTGTCCTTAGTTCATGAATCACGTATATAAACTTAATAGAACTGGAAGCCTCTACCCGAGACATACTAGGAGTCACTATTAAAAGAGATACTTTGAGCTATTATCCAAAGAGTTATTGAGAGATATTACCCAAAGAGATATTGGGAGATACTACCCAAAGAGATATTAGGAACTATTATCCAAAGAGTTATTGGGAGATATTACCTAAAGAGATATTGGGAGATACTATCCAAAGAGATATTGGAAGATATTACCCAAAGAGAGATTGGGAGATACTACCTAAAGAGATATTGGAAGATATTACCCAAAGAGATATTAGGAGTCATTACCCGAAGACATACTAGGAGTTACTACCCTAAGAGATACTTCCATGTACTTAGGCAATAATATATCAGGATATCATATAGTTTAAAAAACACTTGTATTCATAGTTTATAACATGAGTTCCCTTCGGGATTTAGAAAACAAGTAAAAGTATAATTATAATCTCACGCAACAGAATAGAGTATAGTTGAAAAATATAGTTTATAGCATGTATCCTCCTCACGGGTTTAAGAAATATTCAAAAGGTTTAAAAGTGAGGCTATGAATCTCACCTGATAGGTGGTTGTAATAAATATTACAAAATGAAAGCTGACTACTTTATCACAATCTTATCAGGGAAGGTTGATATAGCAAGATGATAATAAACAACCACGTCACGCAACCTGAGTAAATTTGTCAAGTCTTAGGAAGATTGTAGTCTAGAACTTTGGTTTTAATAGTTTAATATTGTTATGAGTTTGATTGGAGAGTTTGGAATTATTGTATCACCGTTTGGGCCATCATAATTCATAGGTCATTCAGTAAACGTTTGAGGAGTTAGGACACTTTAAATCATAAACCCAAAACTCAGTCAGAACGTAATACCAAGATGAAACCCGTTAATATGAAGTTCCCTATTATTGTGGTACGATATAGATTCGGGATAGGATTTTTAAAAAGCACATTGATGATGAATTATATAATAGTTATAACATAATCGGTTTTAAGCATTTTGCTTAATAAATGGAAATGATAAGCATGTAAAGCGTTAATTAAAGTTATGTCTTATAAGGTTTTGAACACATTTTTACACATTTTCAAAATGTTACATTTTAGACCCTTAAGAATGAAAAATGGTAAAATATACCCTTGGAGTTTTCACTTTTACAAGTTTGGTCCTTCTAGTTTAAAAGATGTACAAAGTAAACCTTATACTTTGGAAAGTAACATAATAGACCCCTATAGTTATAACTTTGATAAAATGACATTTTTAGTCCCTTTAGTTATAAGTTTCAGAAAGTTACAGTATATACCCCTTGCATGGAAAATATTTACAAAACAAGTCCAAATATCATGCAAGCTTACTTTAAGACTCTAAATAATATTTGCAGGTTATAACTTATTAATATAAGCTAAAATAAGATGTTTTAACGTAACAAAAGTTTAGATTAACGATTTGTTAAGCTAGAAATCAAAACGGGTTGATTTAGGGTTTTATAACGAAAAAGCGTTGGTTTTTAATTCAAATTCTTTCAAGAATCAATAAAGTTGTTATATTAACATTAGTTAAGATAGATTATAACAACATTTAACCATTATAACATTTAGATTAAAGAAAAACATAGAATTAGGGTTTATGGGTTCAGTTTTGGTTCAAAATAGAAAAACGCATGATTTTTGTTAGCCTCACTTTTAGTGAAGCTGGCGTCTTACACGTGAATTGGACTAGTTTTGGACACTGCGTGTCACGCAGGGGTCTTTTATGTTAACTAGGAATAGTTAGCTTTTTCTTTTATTTATACATACCCCTCATGGCTCTCTCCATAGAGGGGTGGTTGTTCATTTTTCCATTTCCTTTCAATCCTAATATTCCATCTTTTTTGTGTTCATCACCTCTCTCTAATTTTCTCTCACAAAACCTACATAATGTTTCATCTAATGTATTTTGATCACCCAAGACCTCCCGAAAGGTGTTTTATTAAGCGTACAATTGGTATCAAGAGCTAACCGGGGGTGTTTTGTATCCGTGCGTGTTGTGTTTGTGGTTTTGTTGTGGTGGCTTATTTTTGAGCTTATTTATGTTCGACTTATTTTCTTCCTTTTCATTTATTTTGGTATCAATCGCCTCGGGTGGATTTCGTGGTATTTTTTTGTTGTTGTGAGCATTTTGGATTCGACAGTTGGGTTGTGTTATCATTCGGCACAAATTTTTTTCGTGGCTCATTTTGGTGTTACTCGGGTGAAAAGAAGAGAAGAACAAAATCGAGTGACAAAAACGTTCGGACTCGAACAAGCGGACTCGAACGAAAAGAACCGAACAAGCGGACTCGAACAAGCGGACTCGAACGAGCGGACCGAACGAGCGGACCGAACAAGCGGACTCGAACGAGCGGACCGAACGAGCGGACCGAACGAGCGGACCGAACGAGCGGACCGAACGAGCGGACCGAACGAGCGGACCGAACGAGCGGAACCGAACGAGCGGAACCGAACGAGTGGAATCGAACGAGCAAATTTTTTTTGGACCGAACGAATTTTTTTTTTAGAAAACTTGTGTGACGAAAAGGGTTTCAGTAAAACAGCCATAACTTTTGATCCGTAAGTCCGTTTTAGGCCCGTGACCTCTCAAATCGAAGAGAAAAACGTGACGGATCACGTTGTAACCAGCCTTTAGCTGGTTAAGGATTTTTCGAGGCCCAAAAAGCTTGTTTACCATGATTTATTGACATTTTTCAGTTTTTTTAGAATTTGTGTTAGACTGGTTTTAGGGATTTTACCCTAATAAAATGGGGATTGTATCTAGTTTATATCCCTAACTCTTGGATCGGGTCATTTGGTACCATGACAGATGAGGCCCCGGTTCTACATATTAGTGATGGGCTAGTTTTATTGCTTATGGATTGGGCTGTGTTTTAAAGTTGGCATGACTTGACTTTATGAAATAGAGTGGTAAGTATGCCTGTGACGTCAAGTGCTGCTCTTCGATGATTATTTGAAAAATGCATGAAGTATATGCATTCACTTGTAAACGTTGCAAATTGTTGCAAAATGAGACGCATAAAATATTGAGGTGCATGGTTAATGTATGAAAATGAGGGTTAAAATACATAAGGCAACGGTGTTTTGTTTTTATGTCGTGATTGATTTCGGGTATCAACTCCAAAACCCTACACGTTTCAAGTCACTTGCCAATGTTGTCGTTTACACAATTAAACAACCATTGACGGGACAACAATAACCCTTCATGATAAATTTATCATTTGTCCTCCGTTATTTATCTACACACATCAACATACAACAACACAACAAACACAATACATTACACTAAAACGATCCTTATCAAAATTCACCTTCATTCACAAAGGCTATTATTGATTTTTAATGACCACGGGGTTTTTGTACGATAATGCATATTTGGGATTGAAGTAGTATTTCACGAGGAGTGTACTTATTTCGTCTTTGTTTTTCGTCAACGAAGATGACTTGTTCGGGCATATACGGTTTGTGATGAAGACTTGATGTATCTAGTTATACTCGATGTAAGGAGTTACATTGTAGTACTCACGGGTTATAGCTATCACTTTAAGGAGTTACATTGTAGTACTCAGTGTCTCACGTAGTTGAGGAGTTTTTCAAGAGGTGTTGTATTTTTTATATACTTTTGGGTGAGTATATGGTACTTAGAGATTTGCCTCTGCACCGTTCTTCATCACGCGGATAGTACAAGATTAAGTCACAAGTCGGGGATTTTGCTTCATTCTCGGGTTCGTTTCATCGGGTTGTCTCCATCAGTGGTCATCAGTATTAGCCTACAGAATAGATAAGGGGATTTAGTTTGGGTTGATCAAGAGAGAATTGTAAAGAGAGTACCGACATCTTCTCACAGAGCATTGCTTATGCAATCACGGGCTATGAAGCTAAGTAAGCAGTTCCAGTTGGCATAAGATGTACACATGTGTAGGATGATTCCTCAGTTAGTCATCATCCTGGAGGGAGAAATGTGTACATCCGGTACTTAGTTGATTTTTTATGTTACCGTTTTGATGTTACCGTCTCGACTACATAGAGGGAAAATTGCGTACACTCGGGACTTAATTGACTTTGGTGTAGCAATTCATATCTGCACTTTCCTGGAGGGAGAAATGTTCACATCAAGGACGCACAACAAGTTCACTTGATCGGGCTTTATAAAATATGCCGGAGGTTAGTCCGCAGAGATGATTAGTGCTTCAACTTGTTACTTTGGTGTCACGGTTTCGACTTCGGTAAAGGGATAAAATGTGTACTTTGGGCTGAATTCAATCAAGACTGGGATGCTTCCTAAGTGAGACGATGTTGATGATATCATCCCTCCCTTAAGATCGGTGTATTAATTCTTATCAGTCTAAGGGGTGTCTGTTTGGGAGGGAGCTGAAGAAGTTCGGAGCATAATTCATATCAAAGCCGAAGTATTCGGATAAGAGAACTTCAAGGATGACAAATGAGATGCAGATTCTGATAAACTTCGACATGACCAGAAGTGCAAGAAAATGAAGCTTTCTCAAGACATGCAGCTAATTCAGAAACTTCGTGATGACCAGAAGCGTATGAAGAAAGTTTTTGAAGTCATGTCAGGAAGTTATGTGCAAAAATCCAATCAAAACCGGGTTCGGTAGAGAAAACTTCTATGTCATCCTCAGCATTTCGTTCGTCTACAAGCTGAAGAAATAAAGCTGGAGTATTCAAGTAGATCGTCAAAGATATTCTCAAGAATACTGGACTTCATTCTTATCATTTTTCTTTATTTTTGCTTGTAGGGAACATTGTAACCAATTCACGTGTGACGCCATCTTGGAGGGAGATTGTTAGCCTCACTTTTAGTGAAGCTGGCGTCTTACACGTGAATTGGACTAGTTTTGGACACTGCGTACCACGCAGGGGTCATTTATGTTAACTAGGAATAGTTAGCTTTTTGTTTCTTGTATAAATACCCCTCATGGCTCTCCATGAGGGGGTGGATGTTCATTTGTTCTTTTTCCATTTTTCCTTTCAATCTAATCTTTCATCTTTTATTGTTCATCCCCTCTCTTTACTTTCTCTCACTAAAACTACAACATGATTTATGTAGTTTATTTTGATCAACCAAGACCCCCCGAAAAGGTGTTTTTGATCCTTGTCAATAAGCATTTAAACCTTTGTCGAACTTACATAATAGTCAGCTAATCGTATCAGCTGGACTATACAAGTTCGCTTGTAAACTTGATACTTTGTCAAGTTTACTTGTTCAAAGGGTAACCTTACATTGTCATTCAACAAGTGTGATCCATAACACTTTGTAATACTTTGATTATATCAATAAAGCATGATGTCCTACATGTTTAATCCTAACACAACATAATAAGTAATACCAAATAAGCAAAAATAGAGAGAGAAACAAAAGATAGAAGATTAGATTAGTGAGAGAAGTGGAGGATTACAAAATGAAACAAATGCAACCAACACCCTCTCCATGTGTGGAGAGGGTTCCTTTTATACCCTAGCCTACTACTTGGCACATGGGCTTTCTACTAATGGGTCAGGCTTGGCTTATCTTGGGCTTTAACCCTAAACATGGACAATATTAGGTTACAAACCAAGCCCGTTAATACCTGTCTAGCTAATTACATTACAAGACTAATTGCGACTAATAAGACCGATAACATTCTTGTTCGACTTATATAAAATTAAGGCTAACAATCTCCTCCAATGTTGAGGTCTCTTTCTTCGAACTCCTCCATTGTTGTGGTCTTCTTTAAGTTCTTCTATTTCTATGTTGACGTTCTTGTACGACTGATAACATTCTTGTAGGAGGTTGTCTTGTTTTATCATTGTCTCCCCCGGTAGTGGTGCGGTGGCTGTGATGGAGGAGGTGGTGGCGGCTATAGAAGGTGGTGGTGGTGGTTTAGGCGCGACTGTTATGCGGCGATGGTGATGATGCAGCTGGTAGAGGTTGGTGGAGATGGTGACGTTGGGGTAGAGTCCGAAGGTGGTAGGGATGATGATGATGGCGTGCAGCTGAGGTGGCTGATGGTGGAGGTGGTGTTGTGGTGGGATGAAGATGGTGGAGACGAAGGTGATGGTGGTGTGGTGGAGATGGTGCGGTTTCGAGGATGGTGGTGATGGTGTGCGGAAGCTGGTGGAGATGGTGGTGTGGTACAACGGCGATGGAGGTGGTGGTCGACGGTAGTTGGCCGGAACTTGGCCGGAGACGGCGCTGGAAAGTGGGAGGAAAGGAGGGAGATGTATGTGTGGTTAGGGCGTTTTGATAAAATGAAAAGAAAACCCTAATGGTTAAGTATTTATACTAGAAAGTTTCAAAAAATGTGACAAGTGCCAAATAGATTAGGGGGTGATGGTGTAAATTCTTATGGTTTATTATTGTAACTTTTGTAAAATAATGGTTCGGGACTCGTTTAGGCTAGTTAACGGTTGATTCAAGACATGAAAGTTACACCGTTGCGTTCAAAATGATTTTTCTATGAAAAGTGAGTATTTACACGACTAGTATTTTCAAAATGTTTTATAAAATTTATTTAAAATATTTGTTATTTAGTTGGTAGTCATCGGCCATCACGGGTAAGCGTTGTCCGTAAAAATAAAACTTTGACTCGAATATTCGAGTTTTTAACAAACGTTTTTGAATAAAATGTAAAACAATTTATTAAATATTTTTATTAACTAAGTTGTGATAATTAAATATAATTTAATTATTTTCGCGTCGGTACGCGTTGTGTGTAGTTTTTCACAATTTGCGAGATATCTTCTCGTTTTCGTTTCAAATAAGTTTGAAAAAAATAAAATTGTAAATGGGAGATATATAATAATAAACATGATTTATTATTTAAATACGTTTTGAAAAATTGTCGGTTACGCGGTAATCGTTCTTATGTGCAGTGAAAGGTCAAAAAGTTAAAAAGTCAAGTCGGGCCCAAAAAGTCAAAGGGTAAAATAGTCATTTAAAGTTCTAAAAATTGCCGGTTGTTACACTACCTACCCCTTAAATGAATCTCGTACCGGGATTCGATTTGAGTTAACTGATTATGTGACCAAGAAAAGATTTAAGATTTAATAACCCCATTTTAAACCATTGGCGTTGATAACTTTATTCAGCAAAATTCAATGTTTTGACACTTCTTAATATACATAAATTTTGGCTAGGTTTGACCAGGATATTTAATCCATCAGAGTAGGTATTTTAGAAAAATATCATTTGCAAGTTTTATGGTTGATATAAATGCGTTATAAATAAAGGCTCTTAATAGTGAAACCATAAGGCGAGAAAGTGTAGACGCGCGAGTATGTCTATATAAGGGTTTTTAAATGTTTAAGGGCAGAGTCTAGTTTCTGATATCTGTAATGCTCGATAATTAATATTGGACGAGGCTAATGAGTGTAAGTATTCAACTTACTTAGGAAGTACGAGGATGAATCATGACTCAACTCACCGTAAGAAAACGATGCGAATAAATTATACCCGAACGACTCTAACCGCGACCTAATAAATAGACGCGCCTTAGAACGAGAAATAATAATAATAACGAAACATCGTACACAACGTTTAATAACGAAATAGACAATCATACATGTTTGTGCTTTAGTTTAGTCAACAAAATGTGTTTTTTACAAACTTATTAAGTTTATGAAGATATTACGACGTTCTTACGAAAAAGTTACTATTTATAGAAAGTTTCCATTTTAGAAAAGTTTTTAGTTTCAGGACGTTAATAGCATCCTCTAATTTAACGTTTCCATATTTCCAAAAATGAACTAGTGAAAACCTTAGGTTTCTAACCAAATCCTTAGCTTCGGTATATATATATATATATATATATTATATTTCATATATATAATTTATATATATATATATTAATATTTACTATATATATATATTATTAAACTTGCTATATTTAGAACATGACCAACGGCGACGAACTCTATTCGTAATAAAATTCCTAAACATTCGTTTTAATATTAAGAAGCTCCACGAATATTTTCAAAGGCTTTCGGCACTTAATAAACCTTATTTCGACCAAAAACGTTTTCTATTATTATTTCTAATAGTCCGATAAATTATTATATATATTTATATATATATTTTATTATATTATATATAGATAATACTATATATATATATATATATATATTTTCTTTTTCATTTGAGCATAACTCCTTAGTTTTAAAGTCGATTTTTACGTTCTTTATTTCGAAACGACGGGAAAACAATTATATATCAAAATATTGAAGTTTTAACCTTTCAAAACATTTTTAGACGTCCGTTTACCCTCATTTAAAACTCGGACCAACAACTATATTTTTATAAATCATCCATGGACTTGACCATAAACTTGACCATAACGCCGCCATATTTTCCAAACTATCCAAAATTCTTTTACGCCAAAACTAATAAACCAAATCCACTATAAAACTAGCCTAACCTCATCGCCATCTTTGTTGCAACTCACAAATCTCACATACTCTCAACAAGAACAAATATATATCCGAAATCATCAAAAATCTTCATTAATATAAATATTTACTTTAATCATTTGAAAATCATAGCAAAAACATATGGAGTCTTGAATCATAAGTAAAATTATAAGAATACATAACAACAATAACTATAACAAACGGTGATGGGATGCGAAGAGTGAGGACATTTTGAGAAATAATATCCCCAGAATAAAGGTCAACAAATGGGAGGAGCTCGCGGAAGAGCTTATGTGATAGGTGGTGGAATATTGCACTCAATCGTTAGCTTCACTAACAGTTCATGATTGCAAGAATTTGTAACGGCACAATCAATAACTTAAGAATGAGTTTAGGTAGTTCAAGTGAGGACTTAAGATTTTTTCTGTGTGATAAGACACTACTGTGTTTCAAGACCTTTTTAATGGATTTTGGTGATTATCGGGTTTGAGTTCATACTCGTGTCATATTGGATACAATTAAGCCCACTCATTTATAATTCATTATTTGCAATAACGAAGCGTTTCTAAATTTATGTAAATAATGAATTGATAAACTTATGGTTCGGTGATTTACAATTTATTTATTTAAATGAAGAGGCGTCCCAATCCTTTCAAATAAAGAGATTATAAATCATCCTACTTAATAATTTCTGATGCAATACGCCTACTCACATAACCTTCATGGTGGTGGATGACATGACGATGCAGGTGCTCTAATGAGTATGGGATGAGTGTTTAAAACTTGTCTTCGGAGACGGGGAGTAAAACAATCAAGGGAGATCGCCATAGAGTTCAAGATAGTTAATGAGTACACGGTTAAAGTAAATAAGATAAAGGTATTTATGAACGAATTAACATAGCAATTATCATATCAATCCTTCTATTACAATTCCCGCCCATACAAGACTTGTAATACTTAGATTCATACATAATTCCATGTAAACAAACACTGTGACAGGTTTCGTGTAAAACAATATTGTATAAGGTTGAGGAGAGAAAAATTTATGAGACCATTGAGAAACTCACAATGTCTTAGGAAAGTTTAGATATATATGTAGACAACTTCCACATATGTAATCAGGGAAATATACGTAAGGCAAACGTAACCGCAGAGAAAAGATGACCGCAGAGAAAAGATAACCGCAAAGAAAAGACAAGTGTAAGCTCATAGAAAAATAGAGCTCAAGGGCAAAAATAAATGCAACGCAACATAAACGCAGGGAAAGATAAACGCAGGGCAGATGTAAACCTATATCATAGCATGCTTAAGGAAAAATGGTTCTCACGTATATGCCATAGCAAAAAAAATGTATAAGGCATACATAAAAACACATAAGGATCACATACTGGTTATAGACCAGACCTAGATATTCTACCTGGTTCTCTATAACCTTAGCTCTGGATACCAATCTGTCACACCCCCAAACAGGGCCTTGACGGAATACGTGTCTGAGGCGTGACGTCATAATATACATCACAAAAAGCACGAGAGAACGACCACTAAGGGATATTTTGAAAATGATAAATCATTGCATTATTTAAAAATAAATAAGTTTTATGATATTCTAAAAGAAATTAAACATTTGCGGAAGCGTAGGTGAGGTCGTCTTTATTTTCAGCCGCCATACGGTTCGCCTAAAAGCCTTAAAGACGGAGAAGGGGAGGAGCAATTATCTATGTAATTACGGTCTTTGTAGAGCACTCTCTTTTCTTTGTCAAATTCCGTCTTACCAAACAAGACTGACTTCTTACCAACCCGCGAAGGGTTGTGAGGCTGGACCAGTTTTTAAAAGACAACGAGTATGAATGATAATTAAAGTCATGTTAAACGGTATCACATTGCACGTAGATTCCACATAGCACGCTAAAAAAGTCCAAAGCTAATCACCTAAGAAAAACATGCTAAAAACGGTCAACATAAAGTTGGTGAATTCATAGGTTTAAGTAAAGCATTTGCGAGAATCAAAAGCGTTTAGTGAATACTGCTTCACTCACACTATTATGAAAAGTATTTAGCAATTTGAAACGTTCAACAAAAACAGTGTGGACCACAAGTTATAAAACGCATGTGACAGTTATAACAAATAAAACTTCACATAAAAGGTATCTACTGTTGCGCTAAACTCATGACACTGAAGCTCAATTTAAAGTAGCATATTATATGCCAAACAAGAAAATAACTGCCCTAGAGGTATCTGACCAAGATCACCTAGTGAAATCTAACATGGTATATATCCGTTTGTTCGTGTCTCTCGAATCTAGTAAGCGCTACTTACCCGGATAGGGATAATTTGTCCCAATAGATCTATTTACAACATTCGCGCTCACTTAACCAATCCATCGGCTAAGAAATTAACGGTTTATGATAGTTTGGGCATTAGTGGTCTATTCGCAAAGTAGGCAACACGTAATCAGGAAAAGGTAACATAAAGTAACTGTGTCCAAAGAAAAAGTAACCAACATATTTCCAAAAGAAAGGCTTTAAGTAATTGCATCCATAAGTAAAACAAAGTGTGATATCAATCATGTAACCGAGTTTGCAAACGAACATTTATAAAAGTTTGAAATCATTAGAGTAAACAAGTTTGTAAACGAGCATGTTCTCACCCCAAAAGTTATAAGGTAAATATAAAACAAGTAAAACGTGGGGCTATGAACTCACCTCAATGTTGCAGAACAATTGGCAGAAATGAAGATATTAGGCAAAACACAACGGAAACCAGAACGAATCGACCAGAAGTTGCGGCTTATCTTAACGGCTATGTCCTATTAGTTTAGGATGATGTATTTGGGTTTTTCGATGAATGATTACATCAACGCAACACGTTGATAAAGGATTTGGGTTTCAAGTTGTAAGAGTTTGGTGGTTGGTTAAATAAAATAAACCGAAAGGTAAAAGCAAAGTATGTAATATATTATGTATATATTACATATGAAAGACAAGAAAAATATATAATACGTGGCGAGTATTATATATAAGAAAATGCAAGACGAGAAAGATAAATATTCGAAGTATATAATATTTCGCAAGTATTTTATAAGAAACATGAGAAAAATAATTGTAACAATATAATTCGACACATGTTCGGAAATCACCAAATAAATTAATAAAGAGTTCTTGCATAAAAGTAAACAAATGTTTTAAAGTTGCGAATTAGATAAATGACGTTTTTAAAGTTTTTACAAAAGTTATTATTTTGTCTATTAGTCAGGAATTATAAAATAATATTTTATAATTTAGTATTTCGTTACGTGTTTTAACTAAACTAGTTGTCTCGTTTGTAAAGTATAGTTTTCGTTTATTTACCGGTTTATTATATCATTACAAATTAATAATCTTAAGACTATATCTCGTTCTTTTATCGGTTTTCTAAGATAATAGAAGTTTTAGTGAAATTTACTAAGTATAGAAATTTATAGATTTTTCAACATGACCTATTCGTTTATACGACATTTTCCATATTTATAAAATTCAATGTTTTCCCCTTTTAATCAATCCATGTTGTAAATACTCGCGTATTGCAATATATAACTAGACGAGATCAAACAATTAACAAAAATAAGCAAAACCAAACACACCCCTTATGGGGCTGCTATACCAAACACACCCTTATTAGGGCTGTTGTACCAAACGCAAAACCAAACACCCCTTAAAGGCTGTTAAACCCAGAAATAAACATACCCTTATGGGCTGTTAACCACAAATCTAAACGCCCCTGCTGGGCTACAAATCGCAGAAATAAACACCCCTTTGTGGGCGTGTTCTTAAGTCAAGTAATACCAAACAAAAACCATAAGCCGAAAACTAACAAAAAGCTTAAACATCACCATGAAAATAAGCTATAAGCTCAAAGAGAAAAGGAAATAGAAGAAAAACACCAAAAGAAACTACGCTTAAATAAATAAAACCATCCAAACTCAGGACAACGAGGAGTGACGTGGTGGTGCGGTGGCTCTGGTGGAGAGGGTGGTGGCGGATGTGGAAGGTGGTGGTGGTGGTTTAGGAGCGGTTGTTGTGCCGCGGTGGTTATGATGCGGCTGGTGGTAGTTGGTGGAGATAGTGACGTCGGGGTAGAGTCCAACGGTGGTGGGGATGAGGATGATGACGTGCGACTGAGGTGACCGATGGTGAAGGTGGTGTTGTGGTGGGATGGAGATAGTGGAGACGATGGTGATGGTGACATGGTAAAGATGGTACGATTTCGGGGATGGTGGTGATGGTGTGCGGAGGCTGGTGGAGATGGTGGTGTGGTGCAGCGGTGATGGAGGTGGTGGCCAACGGCAGGTGGCCAGAACTTGGCCCGAGACGGCGCTAGAAAGTGGGAGGAAGGAGGAGAAGTGTTTGTGGCTAGGGTTTGATAAAAATGAAATAAAACCCTAATGGTTAAGTATTTATAATAGAAAGTTTAAAAAAATGTGACAAGTGCCAAATAGATTAAGGGGTGATGGTGTAAATTCTTATGGTTTCTTATTGTAACTTTTGTAAAATAATGGTCTGGGACTCGTTTAGGCTAGTTAACTGTTTATTTAAGACACGAAAGTTACACCGTTGCGTTCAAAATGATTTTTCCATGAAAAGTGAGTATTTATATGACTAGTATTTTATAAATGTTTTATAAAATTTATTTAAAATATTTGTTATTTAGTTGGTAGTCATCGGCCATCACGGGTAAGCGTTGTCTATAAAAATAAAACTTTGACTCGAATATTCGCGTTTTAACAAATGTAAAACAATTTATTAAATATTTTTATTAATTAAGTTGTGATAATTAAATATAATTTAATTATTTTCACGTCGGTATGCGTTGTGCGTAATTTTTCATAATTTGTGAGATATCTTCTCGTTTTCGTTTCAAATAAGTTTGTAAAAATAAATTTTTAAATGGGAGATATATAATAATAAATATGATTTATTATTTAAATACTTTTTAAAAAATTTCCGATTAGGCGATAATCGTTTTTATGTGACAGTAAAAGGTCAAAAAGTTAAAAAGTCAAGTCAGGCCCAAAATGTCAAAGGGTAAAAGAGTCATTTAAAGTTTTGAAAATTGCTGGTTGTTACAAGAGACGTGTTAAATTAGGACTTTCAATTGGTATCAGAGCGGTCTGATTTATAAAACACTTTTATAAACCGTTCTTTGTTTTAAACAGATCAAGATCCAATCATGTCTGAAACTGTACCACCTATCCCACCACCTCCAAGAATGGTAATGCTGGAAACCCTAATAGAGTTGACACCATTCTAAATGACAACAACAACAGCACTGGTACAAACAATGTAGCTCCGAATGTTGTTGTTGCTAAGGAACTCCCACAACTTCTTGATACTAGAGGAGGTTCTCATGTCACAAATGTTCCTGAGCTTGATATAAAGGATTTTTCTAGTTAGAAGGATAAGTTCCTGGTTTACCTTGATGGTCTTGAACCTTATCTTCTTGAAGTACTAGAAAATAGACCTTTTGTGCCTAAGTCACTTTTGTCCACCTCTACTAACGTTCTACCCAAATCTCAAAAGCAATGGTCATCTGAGGACAGACGGCTTGCTAGTCAAGATAAGAGACTAAAGAGTATCATCATCTCTTGTCTCCCAAATGATGTAATAAAATTTGTCATCAAGTGTACCGCTGCTCAATCAATGTGGGATAATCTTATCTTAGCTCATTAAGGACCCTTTGATATAAGAGATACCAAGATTGCTGCCTTAAGACTAAAATTAAATGCATTTAAAGCTTTAGAAGGTGAAAAGATGCAAGAAACCTTTACAAGGCCGCAAATTTTGTTAAATGATCTTGAAAACAAAGGAGTGTCTATTCCTTAAGCTGAAGTAAATGCCACGTTTGTCAACAGCTTACCAAGAAAATAGCTATGTATGAATCAAACCTAGAGGGCCAATAATTCTATCAAAAATGATAATTTGGCTACTCTTTTTGGCAAATATAACTATGAGGAAGGTCTTATTGATCAAATCTATGAGTCTAAAACTAAGATGTTTTCTATTTAGAGCCCTACTTCAAAAGCTTTAATTTCTAACACTTGTGTACAGGACAACGATTTAGATGTTGAAGAAGACACTAGGAGCAATAGTGAATTCTTATCTGATCTAAATGATGAATTTCATGACAGAGCTTTCTTAGCAAATCAAAAGAGATTCTATAAGAGGTCTAGAAGAGTTGGGTCAGCCAGAAAACCTATGGTCAAGTCTAATGAAACGTGTTTTACATGTAGAAAACAAGGACATTTTCAAAAGGACTGCCCAACCACCAAAACATCCTCACCTTTTTAACCTTCCTCAAATAAATCCTACAACAAACCCAAGTTTTAATCAAACTCATCACATCAAAATAATCAAAACAATGAAACTACTCAAAAAGACTACAAAGGGAAATACAAAGCTCTCAAGTCTGAAGTAGCCATTCTTACTAAAAAGATTCATGCCATGTCCAAGAACAAAAGTGAGAAAGGGTTGGTAGCTGAGTCATTTGATTAGGATGATGAATCTCTATCCTCTGAAGATGAAGGGGTTACCCGTGTTAAAGCTTTTATGGCTATCGCTGAGGATGAGACAACTGTAGGAAAAGTTGATGCTAGGGCTTGTCAGTGGGTGGAAATCACCATGAAAAAGGTACAATAACTTATGTCAATGATTGATGGTGATGAAAGAAAACATGTTTTAGATTACACCTTTGTAGACCTCCACTATATGGAAGATCAAAGAAAAAACTTGCTCAACAAGTTCAACTCTCTTAAGCAAGAGTTGTCCTCATAAAGATCTGAACTTGTTGACCTTAAGGACACTAAAGGCCACAACATATCTCTTCAAAATGAAATTTCCAGATTAAATTTGGAAAATGAATCTCTAAGAGATGAAGTCTCTGCCTTAAAGAAAGTCATTGAAAAATAGATGTCTAGTAAAGTCACCCTTGACTAACTACTCACTGAGCAAGTCCTTGGAAATATTGTCCATACCTTTGGTGGGAGAGGTAAAAGGAAGGAAACAATTTCCTCAAAGGGAGGTGTATTCACAAAGACTGGTGAATCTCCCTCCAAGACCATTCCTGAAATCACCTATGACTCTAAGTCTGAATATGAATATCAGGAGCCTCTGCCTCCCCTTCCTAAACTCTTAAGGGATGAGCCAATTGGTACATCATCTGATGTAACACCACCTGCTAATTTGACTCAGGCCTCTGCAATCTCTGATAAGACTAAACATGCCATTGATAAAGAATTACCAGTCAAAGCTATTAAGAAAAAGGGTTAGACCAAGTCACCTTATGTCCCTAACCCTATTATTATTAAGAAAGTTGACTAATCCACTAGGCAGCTTCTTATTACTCTAATAGAGGAGGTAAAAGGAATCAAAGAGCAAATCAAACCTCCATCAAAAAACTCTGCATATGTTTCACAAATAGGGAGTTCTAAGTCAGCTAAAGGCAAACAAAAGACCTAGTTTGGACCTTGTGAACACTATGGTTTCAAAAATCACCTCTTAAAGGACTGTTATAATAAACCTAAATGTTCTACATGCTAATCTACTGATCACCTAACCAAAGAACACCTTGAACATGTTGTGGTAAAGAAGACTCTGGCTAAGCTCAAAGCTTAGTCAACTCAGGTTTCCTCTTTAATAAAAGTTCTTAAGATCCCTAAGCCTTTTATACCATGCAAGTATTATGTGTTCAATGACCACCACTCTGATGAGTGTGAATACTACCCTTGATGTGACATCTGTGGTAGCATTGCTCATGAACCCACTGACTATGATAAAAAGACCTCCAAAAGGAAACTAAGGATTGTTAATCAACGATCTAATGAACCACTAAAAAGTGGGTTCATAAAAGAAACTAATTTGTTTCAAATATCTATGTAGGATTACTTAAAGATATTTGTATGGTATCTAGATAGTGGCTATTTTAGACATATGACAGGGGTTAAAAAATATTTGCACGGATATTCAAATGAGTCAGGCAATAAAGTGGTATTTAGGTATAACTCTTCAGGTGACACAGAGGGATATGGATTAGGGAACTGCAATGGAATAACATTTACTAGGGTTTCATATGTGAATGGTTTGAAACATAACTTGATCTGCATCAGCCAAATGTAATGCTCACTTCAAAGTTCTGTCTACCAAGACTCAGGGAACCATATTTAACCAAAACAATGAAGTTGTAGTGATTGCTCCAAGAAGAAGGGATGTATATGTCATTGATATGTTATCTGAGGACATCAACTAACGTCACTTTTATAGCATCATTTATCCCATATTTCTTACCCATTTTGTATAAATTATTTATGGAAACTAGAAGGGGTTTGAATAGTTTTACCGTTTTAAAAATAAGACTTAAATTGTTCACTTATGTGAATTCAAGAGATATACACAAGTGTATATGATAGAAATATGATAAATAAATAAATAAATAACTACAAAATATAAATGAGTAAAGATAAGAAAGATCAAACAGATGACACAATGATTTATAGTGGTTCAACTATGAAGCTCCTCTTCGCCCTACTCACTCCCCAAGTACCCAACTTGAGAGTTTTCATCACTATGTCAATAAGCACCCTTTAGACAGAAGAAACCGTGTTAGCCTTAAAATATGTCGGCTAATATGGAATTACACTAGTTTACTTATAGTAGGATACGCAAGGACTAGAAATGTCAAGTTAGGATAGTAGTGCATATCAAGGGCTATAAATACCCCCTATACTTTCATGGAGGGGTGAGGATAATCATTTGTATCTCATAAGTGTGTGTTTCCTTTCTCTCTCTAGAAACACATACTCTTCCCTTTCTCTCTCTAATAATATGGCTTTCTATTTCTTTTATCCTCCTCGACCTTCGGATTATGTTTTAGGCTAGAATCTTTATGGGTAACAATTGGCATCAGAGCCTAGAAGCATTTTGGGTTGATGGTTTGCTTATTTCGGTGTTGTTCGAAGCTTATTAAAGCTTTTCGTGGCTTATGTTTAAGTCAAAACCCACGGGTTTGGTTGGTTGGTGTCTATTTTGTGCAAAAGCTTGAAACTTTCTTCTCTCTAATGTTTCTAGCTCATTTCCACAAATGGTTTATGGTTTTTAAAGCTTATTTCAAATGATTTATGGTTCTTTTTAAGCTTTTTACACAAAATCTTGATCCTAAAATTTTTGTGTTAAAAACCATAAAGTTTGTGTTTTTATGGTAGATCTTGCCTTAGGATACTTGGTTGTTCAAAAGAAATCGAGTAGAAACGTCAAAAGAGTGTTTTTTAAGTGATTCAAAAGTTGTTTTTCAGGATAATTTGAATCCAGCGATTTATACGCTTGAAGACGGCGATTTATACGCTTGAATCCAGCGATTTATATGCTTGAAGACGGTGATTTATACGCTTGAAGACGGTGATTTATACGCTTGAAGAAGGCAATTTATACGCTTGAAGATGGCGATTTATACGCATGAATCCGACGACTTATACGTCAAAGGCCGTAGTTTATACATCCTGAAGGCCGCGGTTTATACATCCTGAAGGCCGCGATTTATACACTCTTAGAGGGCGATTTATACACTCTTAGGGGGCGATTTATACACTCTTTAGGGGGAGATTTATACACTCTTAGGGGGCGATTTATACCACTTAAAGGGGCGATTTATACCACTTAAGAGGGCGATTTATACCACTTAAGGGGGTGATTTATACCACTTAAAGGGGGCGATAAATACCACTTAAGGGGGCGATTTACACCAGTATCGAACCAAACTTAAACACCTTCCATAACACCAAAGCAAACACAACACTTAATGTTAAAATTATCATTAAGATTCACTAAAATGTCAAAACGGCTATGGAATTTAGATTTTAATGTCAAGTGATCACGAAGTGTATTTGGTATCCCTTATTTGAAATTGAAGTGGGTTTCATGAAGGAGTCTATTTATTTTATCATCGAGACTTCCTTCTACTCTCTACCCCTTTTCTTCAAACCTACTCCATCGATTGATGACTTACTTGAACATATATGGTTTATGATTAAGACTTGGATTATCTAGTTATACCCGATGTAAGGAGTTACATTGTAGTACTCACGGGTTATAACTATCACTTAAAGGAGTTACGTTGTAGTACTCAGTGTCACACGCAGAAGCCGATGTGGATAATCTCAAGAGGTGTTGTACTTTTTATATACTTTATGATTAGAGTATAGGGTACTTAGAAATTTGCTTCTACACCGCTCGTAAATCAACAACAGTGCAAGCTTAAGTAACAAATTTAGGGATTTTACTTCATTTTCAAGTTTGGTATATCGGGTTTACTTCACCAAGTGGTCACATCAATAGCCGACAGAATATGAGATTGGTAAGTTAGTAAGAGAGTTTAAAGGTTAAAATGTAATCCGCACTTCTCACGGGATATTTAAAGCTACAGAACGTCAATGATACTTCATAGTCTAAGTGACATCTTTCAAAGTTCTTCAATTTCATTCATAACTTTTCAAGATGTTTGCATAAGACAAGAATTTCTCGAGTATATGTGCGTACACGTCAATGATGCTTCCGAGAGTTCGAAACCATCATGGGGGAATACGTGTACTTTGATACTTTGATGTAATCAGGTCAAATTCCAGGGGAAGTAGTTTATACTACTTTACTTAGTATGGTTTATGTGAAGTATTCTACAAGTGTGAGAAGATTTGTTGTTGATTTCTCGCATGTACCCCCGAACAGATATTCACCAAGACCAAATGTCATGATACAATATAGAAGTAGTATTAGTTGATGTAAGATGTACATACGTGGAGGATGATTCCTTAAAGGGATAAATTGCTGACACTCGAGATTAGTTGACTTTGGTGTAGCAATTCACATTAGCACTATCCTGGAGGAAGAAAAGTGCATTTTCGGGTCTTAATTGATCTTGGTGCTACAGTTACAACTTCGTTAAAAGGGATAAAGTGTGTACCTCAGGTATTGGATGATTCTTCTATAAATTCTGATGTGCACTTTAAATGTCAATGTTAGAAGATCGTTCGAACTACATCAAAGTTTTAGAATCTGCTTAAGATACGGATGTTGGTTTGGGAGGAAGTTGATTCAGAAACTTCATCAAAAAAGGTCAATAAATAAAGCTTTTCAAGACATGTTGCATGAATTGGGGGGAAGTTAATTTAACTCATGCATACTACAATGGTTCCAGATCAAGTAAAGTCACAAAAGATCCAAGCTGGAGTACAAGTATCAAGACTAGATGACAAAGATGTCATCTTCAGCATTGGAAGCACTTTCAAAGACTTTATTTTGTTTGTAATTATACTTGTTAGGAAAACTGTAAGTAATTTCGTATGCCCACATATTGGGAGAAGATTGTTAGCCTTAAAATTTGTCGGCTAATACGGAATTACACTAGTTTACTTATAGTCGGATACGCAAGGACTAGAAATGTCAAGTTAGGATAGTAGTGCGTATCAAGGGCTATAAATACCCCCTCCATACTTCCATGGAGGGGTGAGGATAATCATTTGTATCTCACAAAAGATCCAAGCTGGAGTACGAATCCCCCATAGCCTGGATCCGTCCTTTGGTTTTTCTAGATCTGTAGGATGCATCTGGGATAGCTTTTGTCATTTTGTGATTAACCCAAAATCTTAACAAAATATTATTATGTACTTAATAATCTAGTTTATTAGATACTTCTAGAAGTAAAATATTTCTTATCACCAATAAGGAAAGATTTGCTAGATTTATGAAGATTTGGAAAGATTGTTTCCACTTATGGTTAATCCTATTGTGTCTTACATGATTAATATAACTAGCTTATTATTAATCATGTGTTTACTTAAGACATTTGATTAGAAGATGTTTATGCAAATGATTAAGTTTAGATGCATTAGAAAATATTTTTCTTTGATCATTAACTACGTTTAATAATGCCATATTCATACATTAAGTGATTTGTCATCGTCAAGTAAACTTTCGACTAAATAACTTGTTTAAATAAACTTTTACGTAGTACGATATTATATTTGTTATTATCAAAACATGAAGATCATTAAATATAAATATTGTTTTTGCGCAAATATTTGTATTAACAATCTCCCCCTTTTTGATGATGACAAAATATAAACTAATATAAAATAAAAGTTACTAAATAAGTATTTAGTAGACGAGTTTACATAACTTCTCCCCCTTTTTGTCAAAGCAAAAAAGTGTTGTAGAGGCATGCCTTGCAAGTCTTGTTTTGACGTGCTCCCCCCTGGTGTATGTTCCCCCTTGCTTGGGCACTAAGGAATCGAGCTACGGATGCGTGCTACAAAACAAAGTTAGTAGACAAGCATATATATATATATATATATATATATATATATATATATATATATATATATATATAGTTTTGCGTTCATGTGGTAAACATTTTAGAGTGTGCTACAATAGGCACCAATAAGCAGGTGACAAGTGGCATTTTTATTCATGTAAAATTAAATGTTATTTATTAACAAGTATTATTTTCAAATAAAGCTTAAAGGGCATATGAGTAATTTATAGTCCCTAAATTTTGCCCTCTACACCCCGTCACTCACTTTCTCCCTCAAATTAATATCTTCATTTTCAGATCCTACAAAAAGCTCTGTAAGCAAAATCATAAACAAAACCCCTCAGTCCACCATAAACATGTCACTGCCATGTATTCGATTCGACGACCAGTTTCTCCCGTTAATCATGACCGCGTCTGTTACCATTTTCATAAATCGGGTTTGATTCTGATGGCCGATTTTTTTTGTAAATCACGACCGGTTTGTGTTGTGAATCTCTTCGATTTCGGTGACCGGGTTTG
This sequence comes from Tanacetum coccineum, assembly GCA_026074375.1. Lineage (NCBI taxonomy): Eukaryota > Viridiplantae > Streptophyta > Magnoliopsida > Asterales > Asteraceae > Tanacetum > Tanacetum coccineum. The sequence goes on along the minus strand of BQNB010026691.1, from coordinate 1,189 downwards.
ATTTTACAACACACAGGTTCAGCTTCTCAAATTTATGTATACAATCTTCCACTGCTCGGTCTATGACGACGAACGGTTTTGACTATCCGGCTGATAGATATGTATAAACGCTCCTACCCAAAACCACTTCTAAAAATCAATGAGTCTTTGGTTATTTTATTTTTCTGAAAGATTTGGCCTCAAGTGTTTTTGTTCTTATGTGCAAGATTTTTAACATGGTTTTGGTTTGGTTTGCTTTTTTTATTGA